>JAJKFI010000064.1:6028038-6053144 GCA_029204185.1 Lerista edwardsae
ACACACACACACACACACACACACACACACACACACACACACACACACACACAAGTGTGTTGGCTCATAATGGAACAAAGAATTAGTTTTGCTGTTACCAGACCAGAACTGTAATCCTAACTTACTTTCTGGTGCAGTGATTCTAAAATGTTTTAGCACTGGGATCCACTTTTTAGAATGACAATCATTGGAAGTGATATCATTAACTTTGAAGTGATGTCATGGCTGAAAGTGACATCATCCAGCAGGAAATTTTTTTTTTAAACCCATACAACTTCATCAGATTTATGGGCCACCCAATCCTGAGCTGCCAGGCTCCCAGAGGAGCAGTGGTACCAAAATAGTGACTGTTGGTGACTGTTGTGTTGCATCTTGTGGGAGCTGCAGAAGCCCCGGGAGTCTTCTTTGTCTCTTTCCCCCAGGTAAATTCCCTGCCCCTGCAATGGGGTTACTTGAGTGCTGGCTATTTTTCTAGTGGAGATTGGAGCAGCCCTGTGTCGGAAACCACTGCCAGCTCTATCCCCTGGCTGGACCCTCACCTCCCTTCCCCCTGCACAGTTCTGCCCCCTCCCTGCCCCCCCATCCTGATGGGTCTTACTGCTGGCTGGCACTGTTGGAGCACTGGCTGAGTATTCTGCTCGCACTGAGGCACAGTGCTGACTGGTGCGGCCCTAGCACAGATGGTATTTATTCACTGCGTGCCATAAACATGGTTTACGGCACATTTACCATACCCAGAGCCAGCAGTATGAATGTGCTGCCGGCAATAAGGCCCATAGGATTGGGCCTTAAGTAAGTAAATATTTACAATAAGTATGTTTTTAAAAAACGTGTTATTTTTTTAATAAAAAAGATCCCTCCAAACACTCATAAGCAGTTGCTGATCGGTTTAAAAAAAAATGTCCCACACATCCCAAAGGCTGCAGTACTATCCACATTTACACAGGAGTAAGCCCCATTGACTGTCATTGTTAAAAGTACATACATAGTAGCATGTTAAAAGTATGGATCTATACCATTTCCCCAAATGCATTCACATACCACTGGCAGAAAGTGAGGAAGACCTAAAGAACCTTTTGATGAGGGTGAAAGAGGAAAGTGCCAAAATTGGTTTGAAGCTCAACATTAAAAAGACTAAGATCATGGCAACCACTCCCATCACTTCCTGGCAAATAGAAGGGGAAGAAATGGAAGCAGTGACAGACTTTATTTTCCTGGGCTCCAAGATCACCGCAGATGGTGACTGCAGCCATGAAATTAAAAGACGTTTACTTCTTGGGAAGAAAGCTATGGTGAACCTAGATAGCTTAATCAAAAGCCGAGACATCACCCTGCCAACAAAGGTTCGCATAGTCAAAGCGATGGTTTTCCCAGTAGCCATGTATGGCTGTGAGAGCTGGACCATAAGAAAGGCAGAGCGTCGAAGAATCGATGCTTTTGAATTATGGTGTTGGAGAAGACTCTTGAGAGTCCCCTGGACTGCAAAGAGATCCAATCGGTCAATTCTCCAGGAAGTCAAGCCTGATTGCTCCCTGGAAGGACAAATGCTGAAGCTGAAGCTCCAATACTTTGGCCACCTGATGAGAAGAGAGGACTCTTTAGAAAAGACCCTCATGCTGGGAAAGATTGAAGGCAAAAGGAGAAGGGGGCGACAGAGGATGAGATGGTTAGATAGTGTCACCGAAGCAATGAATATGAAATTGGGTGAACTCAGGAAGCTAGTGGAGGACAGGGAGGCCTGGCGTGCTGTGGTCCATGGGGTCGCGAAGAGTCGGACACGACTTAGCGACTGAACAACAACAACAACAAAGTTTACTAAAAATGAAATATACATAGAAATGAATAGGGACTCACGTGAAATTGGCTCGTGACCCACGAGCCAATTTCTGTGGGTTCTGACCCACAATTTCAGAAACACTGTTGGAAGTACATCTCTTGCCAACTGTTATTCCAATAATTATTCTGTTTCTGTTGAACATGCTTTAAAGCATAATCTTTCTAAAATTCAATTTTTGGTTTGTCCTTCAATTAATCTTCAAACAATATTCAAATTTTTTCTCTCAAGAAACTGGGGGTTGTGTTTGACTCTTTTCTAAGCCTTTCCTCTTCTAAATATCTCAACCATTTGTTCACTGTGTTCCACTGATGCAGCTGAAACACTGATTTACTCCACTATTATTATTAAGAACATTTATATACATATTACATCTTTATTACTGCTGTTCAAAAAATGTTCACAAAGCAGTTTACGGACAAAGGGCCCAATTTTATCCATATTTCTACCACCAAGGCAGCTGTAGTGCAGCCCAAGGTTATGGAACAAATGTTGAGCAGTTGCGGAACCAACCATCAGCTCAGGGACAGAGGAGGAGGGCTGCCCCCTCTGCTTTTCCCCCACCCCTGTACACCGCTCCATTCCACCTCATCCCTAAGCCATGCCAGGCTCAATTTCTGAGCCATACAACGGCAGGGGAAGAAGGGCAAGCCAAAACTGCTTGCCTCTCCAAGCGGTGAGCAGCCCTGTTGGTGCCCTCCTCCCGCTCCAATCTGGGGCATCTGCCCCTCCCCACATAATGCTGGGTATGCAATTAATGTTGAGGAGGCCTCCATGACTGCCCCTCTACCTCAGGAATGTTGGATCCTCCCGAAGTCAAAGTACAAAATGGCTCCCTGACGCAAAAGCGCCCACAATCTAAAAAGATGCAGAACACCACCAGCAAAGAGCCACTAGAAAAAAAACACTGTGCTGGGGTGAAGAGGGACAGTTATTCTCCCCCTGCTAAAGGCAAAAGGAGCACCACTTGAGAAAGTGCCTCTTTGCCTAGGTTTGCAGACTTGATTACTATAATGCTCCTTTTCCTGCTTCACCCATTTAAAATATTAAATATTAATTTAGTAGCACTAACTTCTGAGTAAATAGGTGTGAAATGTCCTGCATGGTTGCACTTAACTTCAGTGGGACTTCTAAGCATACTTCTAAGTGTACATGTATAGGATTGGTCTACAACCAATTTAATGAGATCTGAAGGGTATCAGTTTAATGCTTCATGCAGGCGTCATCCTGCTTCTTTATATTTTCTTTATTTAAAAAAATGTGTAAACTGACTTTCCATCCCAAGGGATCTTTGAAACAGCTAACAAATCTTGAATCACATGAAACACTTAAAATGGCTTTATTCATATGTTTAAAAACGTATCACCATAAAAAAAAAAACACTAGATAGAGTGACTCTCAGCAGAATAAGAGCACAATCCTAACCTGGAGTTAGGCGGGCACAGTTAGGGCAGCAAAGTTTGGTTGGCACACTGTAAAGGGCATTTGGACCACACTTTGAGTCAGGGAGAATGGTGCACGTCTGTGTGCTGGCCTCTCTGACTCAGAGTGTTCCAAACATACTTTATGGTGTACTTGTGCCAGCCAAACTTTGCTGGCCTAACCGTGCTGGACTAACTCCAGGTTAGGATTGTGCCATAAATGTAAGCACACTTCAGAGTCCACAGCAAAATTTTAAAATCATAGACACCTCAAATTATTGAGCAATCCTCAAAGCTTTCTGAAATAACATTTTTACTTGCCTCTTAAAGTCAGGTAATGACACCATAAATCAAATCTCATAAGGGAGAGTTTTAGAGCTTTGGAGTCACTACCAAGGCTCTCTGGGTGGCTATCTGCTTCACTGATGATGGACAGGAGGCAAGGGTATTGCAGAGGAGGGTCCCAGTTGTTGCCCTAAACAAGCAAATAGTTCATAAAGGAGAAGGTGGTTCTTGAGATATCCTGGATCCAGCAGTTAATGGCATTAGAAGTCTAAATCAGCAGTGCAGTGGGCCCCGGTGCAAACAGGAAGCTAAGACGATTGATGTAGTATTATATGTAGCACAGTCTCCCTGCAGGGGCAAGGGTGTCCTATGATGCCTCAACAAGAGCCTGGCGATGCCCCAGGATATCACAACGCATGGCTTGGAAACTATTGCTATAGCCTGATCTGGAAGCTATCAGAGCATGGGTGGCAGGGATCAGCTGTAACTCTCTAGGAAAGGGTACATTTAGCATACCACCCTAAACTAGTGAAAAGCACTCCTAATCTCTGCCACCACCTGGATATCAAGGGGCAGGGCTGGATCCAGGAACATTCTCAAGCTGCAAACCTATCTTAAGTGGGAGTGCAACACTATCAAAAACAGCTTACTCAGTCATTCTACTGACCAACATCACCTCTGTCTTATTTGAATTAAGTTTTAAGTCCAGTCCATCTCTAATTTTAGACATTGGTCCAGAACTTGCATTGACTCCCTGGGATCTAATGAAAAAGAGAATTAGATCTGGGTGTCATCAGTATATGATAGTGTATCCCTTGGTCTCTGGACAAACCTTCCCACCAGTTCCATGTAGATGTTGCATAGCACAGGAAACAAAATGGAACCCTACAGAAACCCACATGCCAATAGCCGCGGGAAAGAGCGATAACCCCATTACTGCATTCTGAAACTTGCCTTCGAGAAATAATCAGAACCACAGCAAAAGAGTGCCACCAAGGTCTGGTCTAGCAAGACAACTCTTTTTTTCTTTGCCAACATCCCAGAGTGATATCTTTATAACTAATTGAACCCTAAAATACTGAATATTCATTAGATATACAATGCTTAGAATTTTTAATCAAGGTCATGACATGATTCAGTGAGCCATTATAGTAATGCCACAGCAATTTGACCATTGGCACTTTATTCATGCTGACAAATCAAAACATCAACATTTTCACATGCCCTAGTCTTAAACAGAATTTGTGTAAAATACTTTATCAGAGGTATTTCACTGTTGTTATAATTATTTTTCATACAGCACTGGATACGCAGAAATATTGGCATGTTGATCCAAATATAACTGAATACATGTAACTGCAAAAATAATGTTATTGTTCTGAAATAATTAAAGTTATGACCAGATATAGTATTCCTGCTATATAGTTATAGTACAGTCACATCTTATGTGGGGAGTTAGGTTCTAAAGTCAGTGTGTAGGATGAATATTGTGTATGGTCAACATTTCTCTTGAAAATCCCTTAAATTGCTTGCATTCATGTTGCACAAAACATGCATACTGTATCCTTAAGAACTAGAATGCCACTGTGACAGCCACACCAGCATTGAGACCAACAGAGGGAACAACAGATTCCCACCTCCCATTTCACACTTATTTTGGGATGTATACTCATTGAATGGAACTGTGAGTAGAATTGCCCTTACTATTTAAACTGTTTGCTGAGCACATGTAGCTGAATTGCGTAAGTTGAATGTGCATGATGCAAATTCACAGTAATACTTCTGATTAGCTTCTCCACATATGGGCTTTTTTTCCAATCAGAATGTAATGAACTATAGCAGTATTTCCCAAAGTGTGGGTCGTGACTGCGAGCCCTTGTGAGGTGGGTTGCAAGGTCAACTCTCTAGCCTGCCCTTGTTCCAATTTGGCTTTGAATAGGTGTCATTCCAGAGAGGGAGTGTAACAAGCCCCCCCCCCTGCAAAGTGCCTGGGGCAAGGAAATATGGGGTGCGCCAATGCAAGCCTGTGCAAAAGGAGGGGTCGCCACTCAATATGGAAGAGGCAACAGGGAGCAAAGAAAACTACCTGGGGAGTAATCCAAATGCAGCAGATTAGCTGTGCAACAGTAGGGGAAGACATTTGGGGCGTTTAAAAAACATTTTGAAAGTGTGTCCGCAGGAAAATTGCACCCCCCTTGGTATAGTGCCCAGGGGCAAGTGCTCCACCCTTGTTATGCCTCTGAGGAGAATAAATGGTCCATGTGCAGATGTTTGATCATCAGGTAGCTGCAGAAAGTGAGGCAACACATTTTTTTTAAAGAAGAATCTTCAATTCAGGAGGGATGCTGAGAACTAGAAAAGGATTGGGGGCGGGGGTTAAGCTGTGCCGGGTGGCAGCTCCTTGCAAAGAACTATTGTGTGGCAGCAACTTAGGTAAGGCTGGTGGGTTGGATCTCCAGAGCATTGCTTGGAAGGGCTATTGCAGCAGGGCTTGTGACTTGCAGTCTGTGGATGGGAAGAACCAGGAAGAGGGCAAAATATGGAGCGACAGTGGTGGGGGGGAAGAAGCAGGTGTTTGGGGGCTTCCTTGTGAGGGTAGTTGCATTGTTGGATTGGAGCTAAATTGGTTCTTTGAGGAGTCTCTGTGTGCTCCCAGAGGCAGATGAATTTTGGGTGAGTCAGAGTGCAGGACGGAGGCCTGGTGAATTAGGATTCGGATTCTTACTGTGCATTCTTTTTTTTCTTTTTTTCCAACCAAGGCACAGCCATAGAACCCTTTTGCATGTATGCCCAATATGTGGGTTTGAGAATCATGTTAAGGAATAATAACAAAGACAGTGGCTCTGCACAGATACCGAGTGCAGGTCCATCTGTCTTATCTTCTCGCCTGTAGGATTAGGGTTCCCAAGTGTATCCACTACTTCTTGCTTTGGATACTGGTAGGGCAGCAGACCTTCTTGGGCCCAGAACGGACTCTGACGTTTGGGGTCAAGGAGCCAAGTGCCTTTCCAAAGCTGGTTGGGAGTCCCCGGGAGGAGATCGGCGGGGGAGGGGTGAGTGGGGAGTGTGTTGCTCCTTAAGGTTTTCTCCCTCTTCCTACGGAGGGTTCTCTCACGGGGGGGGGGAATGAGAGGCGGGCGCAGGTGCTGCCGCACGTGGCCTCATCGGGGCTCCCCCTCCCCCGCGACGGGGGCGGGTTCGCGCGCTCCCTCCTTCTCTCTCGCTCGCTCGGGGCTACAGGCGGCTCGGGCGCAGCCGCGTGCTCTGCCAGCCAAGCCGGAGCCAGAGCCGAGCGCAGAAGAAACCTCCTCCTTCGAGTCCTTCCTCTCCGCGCCCAGCCGCCGCCGCCTGCTGCTGGTGCTTCTCCTCCTGCTGCTGGGCTGCCCCGGGGATGTCGCTCTGCGCGAGGGGACCCGGGGCTCCTACACTCGCCTGCCCCCGCCGCAAGGACCACTGAAAGAGCGTGAGTCAAGTGCGAAGGCTCGCCTCGCCTCGCCTGCACACTCGGTCTCTCTTCGGGGGCTGCGCGGGGAGGGGGGTCCGCCTGGGTCTTCCCCTCTCCTCAGGTGCAGCCCGAGGAGGGGGAAGGGGAGGAGAGAAGCGCGCGCGAGAGCGATGGGGGGGGGAAGGAATCCTCGTGTGGTGACAGGGAAAATCCTGGCTGAACGCGCAGCCGGCGCACGAAAGGGGGGGCACGGCCACTTCCAACCCCTCCCCCTCGCGCCTGTGGGGTGTGAGGCTGCTCAGAAGCCGGGAGATGATTCATTCCTTGCGGGGGAGGCGCTGAGGCACTTGGTAATCCTCCCCCCTCAGTAATGGCGAGCCGCATGTGCACTTCAGGGGAGGGGGGGAGGGAGGAGAGATGGAGACGGTAATTTTCTGCTTTCTTGGGGGGGGGGGTTCCGCTTCACTGTGGTCCACCGAACAATTGCGATCCTTTTTCTGGGGGAAAGAAGCTGTCCAGATCCCACAGACGACACTTGACCTCTTGTCCCTGCAGTGATCCTTGCTCTTGAAAATTAGGGTTGCAATCCTGTGCGCGCTTCGGAAGAAGTGCCATTGAACTAAGTGGGACTTACATCTCAGTAAACGGGCATAGGATCGGGTTGTTTGTGCTTGAAAATATCTGGCTCATGTAACTTTTAGGACCTTCCTGAGGCTGGGGTGTAGAGATAGGTCTGGGTATAATGGGGTGGGTGAGAACACTAGGAATGGGATGTGTGATAAGGCTTATTTAAGGGGGACAAGTGCTTAAACTTGTATTTCAGTATTCCAGGTGGAAACGAGTGAAATTTTGGGAATTGTCTTTCTTTCTCTCTCTTCCCTCCTCCCTTCGTGTTGGCAGGAGGTTACAGGCTCTAAAGAGTTGGGGCGGGAGTAGTGCAGAGCAAAATCCCTCTCTTTATTGTTTCTTCTGCAGCCTTCACAGAGAAGTTGGGTTGCTGTGCAGAATAACAATACCAAGCTAAGCTCCCTGAACAGATCTGCAACACCATCCCAGGCTGAATTGCCAGAGACTGGAAGGGGAGAGGGGATTTATAGCCCATGGTGCCTACCCCCCTCCCCATATTTTCCCCTTGTGTTATCACACACACATTATTACACCTCAGCAGGGAGCTCGCAATGAGAGCTTTCCTTAGAAATCATTATGGAAGCAGTCTGGAGCAAACTAGCTCCAGGGGAAATAGGAGATAACTTTAGCAAGCGCCAAGCCGCAAAGCCAAATACTAGCTGTGGTTGAAGATTACTGTATTGTGCAAATTCATACCTTGTCTTTTGTTTCTCTCACAGTCCTCACTCCCCCCTTTACATATTTGATATTTATACAGCAGTTGGCTTTGTGAGATGTAGTTTGTGAGTGTATGCTGGAAGAGAAATGAAAATAGACTTAGGTGCAACATTTTCTGTAAACTGGTGTGTTTTCTTTTTTTGAGTGGGGATAGTATAGGAACATCCCTCAGTTTCATGAATCAGCTAGAAAAACTCTGAATATGTAAACTGGCTGGTGCAAAGGAAAGGAGGTGGCTGCAGATGCATATCTAGAAACAGGGTTTTTGGAATGCTAGAATGGAATTCTTTGGAGATGCTGGTGGAAGGAGAGACCTGGGTTCAAATTCCAGCTAAGCTTGAGCTTTCTAGTTAACTTTAAGAAAAAAAGGAACCACCATATGCTCACAGATGTGCTCACAATGCTGGATTGGTTCTGTGGCATATATCACCAAGCTCAGGATGTGATCTAGAAAAACTATGCTTCTTTTTTTCTGGGATACCTCCCCCTCAACATGGGAGTTGACTGTACAACTGCGCAGGCTATGTTATACTTGCTGCTATTTTCATCAGCCAAGGGAACTGGATGAGCAGTGTGCACATGCGTACACACACCCATGCACTGATTTCCAAAACATGTGTTCTGTGGTTGTGTCCTGAAACACTCATCCTTGGTTTCCCACATGTAAATTAAGAACAACAGTGACCTGTTTTTCTGTGTGATTGGGGAAAATAAATCCAGATTGTAAAGCATGCTGTATAGTGGACAGTGCTTTATTAAGAAAAGCATGACTGGTACTTTTTCCCAAAACAAAGTTGCTGTCTTAGAATTTGGTGTGTGTGTGTGCGGGTAAGCTAACCTCTGGTAAGAGGCAAGATACGCTATTTGATTCTGTTGAAAGACCAATCCAGTTTTGTTATATCTGAATGCATATAGCCATACCATACAAAATGTAAGAGTGGGCCGTGTTACATACAATATTTTGCTGGTAGCGATGATGCTTTTAGTAAGGTATTGGTTAACAGTATATGCATTCTCATGATTTATAAATACCAATGTTTGACCTAAATAGTATATAGTTCTTACTAGAATCTGCTGCTATTAAACCTTTTGTTTTTAAATGCCTGAATGGCTTGTATTTAATTGAATATACCTATTAACAATTTCATCACTTAAGATGTGAAACTTGCATCATTTTTTGTCTGTAAGACCCCCCCTTCCCATGAAATTTGCATTTTGGATTCTTAACAGATATCTTAATTAGGCACTATTGTAATATTCCCGTTTATACTAATTAAAATCAGCCCCTCTAGGTGAATGTAAATTGTAAAGAAAAGAGTTGCATGAAGTGTAGGCTGATTAAAAGGGAGGAAAGGGTAAGAAGTATCTGTTAGTTTTTATATGCACTTGAGATGGGTGAGATTTTCTCCTTTCTCTAGTTTTTTCATTCTCCTCAGAGCCCATTGTGCATGAGAAGGCAAAGATATGTATAGCAGGCTCTGCAATGGTCAAGTGAGGGCCATACAATCTAAACATTTGTATCTTCATTTTTCAGTTTCTGCTGCAATGTGTTGCTTGTGTGCAAAAATTCTATCCCAGGCAATGCTAGATATTAAGAATACCTAGGTATTAACCTGGTATGTATCCACCTGGGTTAATAGAGTGCATCTCCAGTGAAGGTGGATACATACCGGCTTAATACCGAATACTTACATCCCAAGCCTATGCATATCTACTCAGAAGTGAATCCCATTATGTTCAGTGGGGTTTACTATCAGGAAAGTGTGTATAGGATTGCAGCCTTTGTGGATTGTTTTGGAAAGGGACAAATAAAATGTACTCTTTTTTAAAGTGATTAAATTTTTTAATCACATTGTGCGATGGTGAATATGTAAATTCAAATTGCAGAGCAATTCTGTGATCCTGTTACTATTTGCAGTGTAATAAGATGGTGTTTACAGTGTCCTGTCCTCGTGTTGTGCTGATAGGCTCTTCTTATATAAACCTGAGCCAGGGTGCTTTCAGAGGTGAAAAACACGAGTTTTTGGAATTAAGTGTTTTTTCTCTGCTGAACACTGGTACTGAGTACAGGTGGCAAAAGATGTTCACCAAATCATGGCAGCACCTGGGGCTCGTGGTGTTTGAAGGTGGTGCAAGCATAGGCAGATAGAGACAGAGTAAAATTTTTGAGGATTAATTTCAGCATAGTTTACTGCATTAGGAGAAGAGGAGGCATGGTTGTGGAAGGGAGAGGGATAAGATAGAAGACAAGCAAGCACAGGGTTCCTTCTAGGGCTGCCTGTATCTTCCACTGACTTCCTTCCCCTTCCACAAACTTGATAGGAATGTGAATGTATACTAATTTTTTTTTCAGGTATATTTCAATAAAGCACATCTTCAGGTAGTGAATGAAGACCCAGTTTTTCGCTTGGTCAGAAAAATCCAGTTTCCTTCTTATAGGGCATCTCTAGACAATCCTCAGATTTGTTGTGTTTCAAAATGTTTTCAGGGCATGATTTTTTTTAAAGCTGTAGGAATATCCAAAGATCTTATTGCAGCTGGAGTTGTTTTTGTTTGAGAGAATCTACAATTTACAGTTTACAGGAAGGGGCAGGAAGGAGGAGGCATCCCAGTGGACTGTCAGGCTTTAGGCTGCAGTGGAGGAGACCAAAGAGAAGTTCTTCCAAAGTCATTTCCAGTATATCTAGGAAGGATCTGTACTTTATGTACTGTGTTCTTCAGCATAAAGCAGAAAATGTAGGAAACGATACAAACAAATAGGTGTTAGGAAACACGCCCTTCATTCCTTGTATTGTTGCTGATACCTGAGGCATTCTAAGGTACCCTCCCATTTACCAGCCTGGGAAGGACAATGAGGGTTGTTTGAAACAGTTAATTCTTTCAAGGAGGGGATTATTTTCAAGGAAAAATATTCCCTTCTGTAAAGAGTCAGTGGTGTGGAACAATTAGGCCTCCTATGTATTACTATGTTAAAAGCATGATTATGACCTTCAGGAATAAACCATCTACACTTAAAAAATATAATATGCATTCTGAAACTCTAAGGGTGGAGTGAGTAGCTTTGGCAGGGTTAATACTAGCAAAGTGGCTTTGGTCTTTTGTCCTTACAGGAAAGAATCCGGAAAGGTTGAAAAAAGTCTGTTATACTTGAAACGTCTAAGTCAAATCAAGCTGCTGCATCTCTATAATTTGAAAAGGGAGATAATTGTAATTTTTCATGAAAGCTTTTGGGCAGTCAGAGCAGTGTCATTTGAGAATTCCCTACATCCGAAGGAATCCTTACAGTAACCATGTATGGGAGACCAGTATTATCTTTGTATTACAGATAGGCAAGGGTGAAAGCAGGCATTGGCTTACAAAAGTCTGGCAGGCATTGGCTTACAAAAGGTCACCAGTACTGCAAATTGGATGGACATCATGGCTGAGCTGAGTATTTGCTTGGGGACTTCAGTTTCTAATTCCTGCCACATTAGAGAGGAAATTTAGCTTTGGAGCAGGGATTGAGGAAGAAAGGGCAAGAAGCTTGCTAGAGACCTTGGGAGATGGCGTCTGCTCATAATGACCACTTTTGGTGACAAAGCCTTGCAGGTAGATTGAAAGGAAATCTGGAATCTTAAACAGATGGGGATTTGTGTGAGCAGTTCAAAACTTCAGTGAGCTTGTTGCAGCTTGTTATTGTGGGGTTTTCCCTCCCAGGAGTGTATGTGTGATTCTTTTCTATTCTTGATAGGCAACAGAATTTCTAAGAGCCATGTCAGAACAGGCCAGAGAATCCTGAAGCTGTAGTCCAAAGCACCTTTACTCAGAAGTAAGCTTGACTTTAATCAGGAACTTGTATAAAACACATAAGATGCTGATTCCAGTGCCAGACTAATCTTTATCAAATATGTTAAAACCTAGTAGATTCCCTTCTTCATTTTTTTATTCCTTCTGAGGACTGGAAGGAAACTGGAAATGTGCTATGTTTGGAAGTGAAACATCCATACCTTCCTTGCCAAGTAGAATGTTTTTTTCCCTTCAAGGTTCAAGAGGATTTTTCTAAAAACCTTGCCTTTTAGCTTTCTTGTTAAAAAAAATTATCTTATAAAATGTTTGCACCTCTGTCTGGCACTTATTATTGTAACTTGACACCCCAAAGTATTGCAGTCTTATTGGAGGCTCAGTGAATGTGCAAGAAGCCCCAATATCAAGACTGATCATGTCTCCAACAGCTGATGCTGCTGGTTCTGGGAAGTGTACTCCTGGCTCAGTTAAAAAGGTCTCAGGTGCAGAGTCTGAAAGAAGTAGTTTAATTTTCGTCTTTTATTGTTAGCTGTTGTTACAGTCCCTACAAGTCCCACTGGATAGCCAGACACCTGTGTGCTGCTCGTTGCTATATAAAACACAAAATGCCGAGAGTTTTTTGCTAGCCCCCCTTTCTCTGATGGCTAACATTAAAATACAAATTGTATTTATGACCATAAAGTATTAGCACAGTCAGCTGGCCTGAACTTGCATGAGCATGTATCTGTAGTTAGGGTAGCTTTGAGTGTATGTACATTTCATAGGCCACTGTTCTTCAGACTCTATTGTAAATTACACATCCCTGTGATTTACAGCCCAATCCAGCACAAAACCCTGCACAGTGAGACCGTGCTGCATCCTGCACTGAAATTTCCACTGCTGGAGGTCTCCTTGGAGTAGAGGACATTTGTTCCCTTCCCCTGGGAAGCAACAACAGGGGTTGTGCCACAGAGCAGCCACAACGGATTATCTCGGATCTGCTTGAGCTCAGTTGCTGGCGCAAATCTGTGTTTCCCATGTTGGCAGATCCGGCCCGGGAAGGGGGGTAAGATGTGGTTCATGCCAGAGCCACTGATCCAACCCACTTCTGGTCCCGATCCACCCATTCCTCATCCATTCTGCCTCCACACTATTCTACAGTGTGTACTGCTCCTTCTGCTTGTGTGCATGGGCCTTCATGCTAGCGGTGGCCACTAGCGGTGGCTTGCGAGTGCTTTATAGCACTTTTGCGATGGCGAGCATTGGTGCAGCATGTACTGTGCCAGCATGCAGGCTGTTTTGGATTGTGTCGTTTGGCCATAGCTACATGTTTCTTAATCACTTCGTATACTAAAACCTTGATGGTTACCACTTTTCTGCAGAGCAGTATCAGGAGAATTATTCTGAAGCATTAGCAGACAGAGGAAAAAAAAGATGCTTAATTGTATCTCCCTCTCTTTTCCTTGCAACACTGCCTCTCTTTGCTGCTTTCTGGGTGTTTGTGTTGCAAAGAGGGTTTTCGGCTATGTAATGTGTAGGTCTGACTGTATTTTGGCAGAATATAAGAAAGGGGGTGTGACAATGTTCATCCTCAGTGGATGACTGCCTCCAGTTCACCCACTGGAAAGGGATCTGGATGATTGAAAGGAATATGAAGATGATGATGGACATGACATTCTGTAGTTTTGACAATTGGGTGTTTAAGTGCATTTTCCATAGTGGCAAAATAACTTGGAGTGGCCTTGAGCTTTTATTTTTTTTAATAACTTGTACACTAATGACAATGAGTTCTTCTAGCTCCCTGGGAAGCATTTCCAGTGTGTTAATTGCTTTGTTTTTAGGCAGTTGCATCTTTATTCTGATGATGAGATGAGACTAGATTTGCTTCTAAATGGGGGCTCATTTACACAGTGATTTGGAAATTATGACTTGTCTACATGGAAAAGGAATTCTAGACTGTTCCAGGTCACCTCGCCCCTCATTTTTCATTTACTTCTCTTAGTTCATTTTCAGGTCATTTGTGTTTGCAAAGGACTCTCTCCTGACCCACTCCTGTATATCAGCCATCACAAAACTGATATTGTATGCACAAACACTTGTCTGGGATGAAAGAGGCAAGTCAAAAGTCCCTGACTTAGCTAGCTCTTTCACCTTCCTTTACCCTCTAATATACTCCTGGATTCTGTCCAATATATCTGAGATGGAGGGGAGTTAAGGTGGTGTTGTGGAAAGCAAAAGCTGTGTAGAAACAACTTTTTGGAAATCGGAGATGGTAATGTGGAGCTATCATTACCTGTTCGTTTCTCAAGTCTTGGCATCATGTTTTGTCAAACGGGTGTTGCAGGTTTTTGTAGCACTTAAAAAGAACCAAAAAGTGCTTGCAATGTGGTCTAATCAATTTTGTCATTCCCATTTGTAAAGGACTGGGAGAAGTGCCTGGAATAGGAACAGAACAAACAAGAACTCTCCCTTCCCTGCTTCTTTTAGTGCGGCACCCTAGTCCTCTATTATATGTGTGTAGTTATCAAACTATTGTTGATGGATCAAGGCTAGTTTCATTGTAGTGCTTGAAACAGTGTTGCTGCAGTTGTGAAATATCATCTGTACACTTCTAAGCCTCAGTGCTTCAGAAATATTCCCTGTTCCCATCAAGAACGATGTTTAGTTATTCATTCTATGTTGGCCTGAAATGCTTGCATCCTTAGACAATATACTGTAAATAGATTGGGTTCATTTGCGAATTGCTGGTTACTGAAGTTCAGATTAGGCTAGTTATACAGTATATGAGACATATTGGGGAGCAGAAGGGAGGCAACATGGATTGGCATGTTACTTAATTTAGTACACTGGCTCCTCCCCTCTTACCAGATTGTATATCACCAGACAGTTAGTCAGGTATTAAATGGATGGTGGTTAGGATGTCAGTAACATGCAAGCTTCCATTTTTGTGGCCAGACCCATATTGAGTTTTTAAGAAATAACCACTCCAACTCATTTTAAATACAACTAGACTCCAATCTAGTTGAGTCTAGTTTCATCTAGGCTGGACATACACCCAGGGAAGCATAAATTAATGCCATTTGATAATATTTAGTTCTCAAAGTAGCTTAACCAGTCCTTGTGACATGTTTACTTTGTAAATGCAGATTTTTTTAAAATTAATTTGAAATTTAAATTATTTGCTAAATTAATTTGTCATCACAGTTTTCTAAGCATACCAGTTGATGGCAGATAAATGCCTTTTGAAGGTTACATGAGATAATAAAAAGAGCATGTAGGGAACTACTTAATTTATTGGATCATTTTTATACTGTATATCATGTGAATGATATACAGCAAAAGTAAATTTGCTTTTGTAAAACATCAAGGACAGGAGTAAGAAAGCAGACAAAAAGAATGTGGAAAGTTTATTGCAGTGGTTCTCAAACTTCTTAGCACCAGGACCTAATTTTTTAGAATGACCATCTATCTGGGACCTACCAGAAGTGATGTTATGCTACTTTCTGAGAAAGCAACAATAAGTTGGATTATTCGCAGCCATTTTCCAAAAGCAAAGCGAATCAGAAAGAAAAAAAAACCTATTTACAACCTTGACACTAGCAGAACAACCACACAGCCCCCCCCCCTTTCCAGCATATTCCCATCTTCCCATATTTTCAATATGGCTGCTTTAGGTACTTCGCAACACACCTGAAATTGGCTCGCGACCCACTGGTGGGTCCCGACTCACAGTTTGGGAACCACTGGTTTATTGTATTATTTCCTCCAAATGTAATGTTTTGTTCTGTAGTTCATGTGGATCTGGCACAGTGTGTACACCTGGATTGTAACTGAGTTGAGCTACCCCCTGGCGTAGTTGGGAATTGGGAATTTCCTTACGGCTCAGTCCTGTCCTGTGCAGGAGTAGGCAGGCTAAGTGGCATGTGCCATATCCAGCACAGGGTAATAGGTGGCTGCTTTGCAACTCGGAATGTGGATGGCAGCAATGGAGCTACTTGGATCTGCCCCAGAAAATAACTGACACAGATCAAAGCAGCCCGTGTAACGCCAGACTGGCTGGGAGAGGGGTTAGGGGCTTAGGTGGCCCAGGCCAGCCCCAAACCTGACCTGCCCATTGGCCTTCCCTGCCCCTGTTCCGCTCTTCTCCCACAGTCTCCAACCCCCTGTGCAGGGGCTGCTCTGGGACTGGATTTGGCGTGGGGAGGCTGGCATGCGTCCTCACACTGGTGTTGCTTGCTCACAAGAAGCCAAGCATTCTTCACAGCATATTTGCTACATTCCCGGGCAGGCCTAAGGGATACAAGCTGAACGCCCTGTTTGGATTGCTCTCTTAACATGGCAGGATAATACCTTAATTCAGGCATCACCAGTGACAATTTGTATTTAACAGTTCACATTTTGTCTTAAAGTACTTAGCAAATATTGGAGTAGGGTTTTTCCTTTTTATCCTCTACCTCATTTGGATAAGATTGCTGTGTTTTTATTCAGCTCTTGCTAATTTAATGTTCAGGCTGTAGCTGTTCTTCTCTGTTTTCTTGACTGCCCTTTTGGTTCTCCCTGCAAAGTTACTAATCTCAGAAACCTCCTTGACAGGAGTCTCTTTGCCTGCGCATACACGACCCTATCATTCCAGTGGGTGTTTGGTGTAATTCACTTTTGATTGAATACCTGATAACATCCATGTACTTGTAAACCCCAGTGTAAAACCAAATAGGAACCAAAATCTAGCCCTGACCATTTCTCTCTCTCTCTAAGCTGGAAGAAAACCTGAATCCAAATTGGAACAGACCTTAAAGAATATGAGCATGGGTTAGTTTCAAAAAAACCCCAGTCATACTAGTAAACTTGTTAGTCCCAGCGAGATTGAATCATAATTACTTTTTTTAAAAAACGTATCTGCACCGATTTGTAATGCTTTGCATTTCTCAGGTTTCTGTATTCTTCCACTGAAGCATCAGGCAGGATGGAGGTTGATTGTTTTAAGGCTGCAATTTATTGTAGCAGGCTAGGCTAAAGATAAGCAGCTTGATGGAAGAAGGGGGAGATACCAGCATTTATGTGCATTGCAGAGTCCCGTCCCGTCCCCCCATGCTGTAATTCTCAGGATTTCTCTGTGGCTGTTAGTGGTGAAACCTTTTCTTTCCAATCTCTTACCTGAAGTGCAGGATGTGTAGAGCTTTTCATTTAAACAGTTAATTCCTTTATGGAAAGGCTGCATCTCTAGTCTTTCATTATCTGAAGCAGCACAGCAGCAAAGTTTTACACAGAAAACTTCAAAGAGGAATCTAGCACAGTGCTTCCCAAACTGTGGGTTGCCACCCACCACTGGGAAGCAAAACTGGGCCATTCTCCCTTAAGGGGAGTTACCCAATTTCAAGTGTCCCAATGGCGCGAAAACCGGAAGTGTCCTTTTGAGCGCAAAATGGAGGGGCCCCCCCAGGTATGTCCCTGGGTGCCCATGGCACCGCAATTGTTTCGGCACTGTTGGGACACCCCCCATCCCTAGCACCTGCCCCTGCCCCCGCAAGCACTCAGCGGTCCCAACATTTGAGTAGAACTTTGGGAACCACTGATCTAGCGGCAAAGAGAGGCAGAGAGAATGAATGTGCCTTTTCTTTACACTCCTGATGTTCAGTTACCATGTTGCATGTTTGAATATCATGTGATAATTCAAGACCAACACATTATTTTGCCTATTCCGCTCCTCCTAAGTTGCAGTCTTCTCACTATGCTGATTGTTTGATATTACAATGTTATCAGTTACTTTTGCTCAGATGTAATCAATTGGTGGGTTTGATCTCGGAAATGGTTTGTGACCTGATTTTAGGTGGCTGTGCTGACACTGCCACTTGGGTTTGAGACTCAGTTTATAGTCGCCAGGGATAAGAGGTTCTAGCCAGCAATGGGATCTACAAACGACCTGGGGGAACGGAGGGCGGGACTTAGGCGGGACTACCGGTTGATTGGCAGCCGTCCGTGCACTTCCGCTTTCGTTCTGCTCGCCCCGCAGCCGTCCCTGGCCTCAGAGGGGGCGCCTGCTCGCCCGGGGAGGGGGGGAAAGGGTGGCACCCTTCGTTTGTAGATCCCATCGCTGGTTCTAGCTGAGAGAAATCCTGCTGGAAGGGTTACTTTGGCCAAGCTGCCCTATTTTCTCTGGATTTCTAACCACCCATTTTCTCTTTCCTGCTGTATCACACTTCTGCTCTCTGCCTTGCCTTGTTTTTTTTTTCTTTTTCACTCCCTTTTTATGTTTCAGAATTGGGTGCACTTGGTTCCCATTCTGCTGTGTGAAGTTCCTCTCCTTTCAATTGCTCTGGAAGGAAAGAAGGGAGAGGAGGGCATAGCTGCAGCTCACATTGATTGTTGCCGCTAGAGAAGAAAGGGCCATGGCTGAATGTTCACCTGCCTCTCTCACCCACTGGATTCTTGTAATTGGGGACCATGTAGCATGTTGGGGCTTGAGGTGGGATCCAGCTCTTGACAAGCTGAAGACCACAACATTATAATTTTGATATGCACATACCACAACTTTGGCACAGGTGCATTTCAAAATTGCAGTTTGAATTGTATTTTGTTCTTGTTTTCCCATATCAACAAAAATTGAACTGTTGGGCAGCGCAATCCTACGCTGCCCGTCGCGTCGATGCTACATCATAGCGTCAACGCGACAGACGCAGCACTAACACGGGGGTGTCAGGCGGCACCCCCTGCATTGGTGCTACAGCTTTCAAGCCTACGCTATGAGTAGCGTTGGCTTGAGAGTGCTGACAGGGAGCCTCCCTTGCGCCGAACAAAGCCGCTCGTCGCGAGGGAGGCTGTGTCTCATTTTGGGGTGAGGATTGGCGGGGGGAACGGGGGTTGAGGATGGGACGTGGGCAGGTCCAGGATTCGGCCATACCCGCTCGGAAGGCTGCGCGGCCCCGATTCAGGCCGTGCTGCCTCCTCGGATCTGCGCCTGCTGTTTAGCAGGCACAGATCCAAAGAACAAACATTCCCTTGCCATGGGGAGGCTCCAGCCTCTCCTAAGCAGCGCTGGATTTGGCACTGGCCAGTTGACCTTGCCAATCCAGCACAGTTTAGGATTGCGCTTAGTAATTGCTGAACCAATTACTGAAAGCTTATTGACTTAAATCATCCACCAAATCAGTCATAGCTGAACTTTATAAAACAAACCTGAAAAAATGTTTCAGCATACTGCTTATGGGAACAATTCCATGGATATCAAGGTACCAATTTTAAAGTACAATGAAGATCTAGAACACCATTTCCTTATTTTTACCCTGTTCACTGCATCTGAACATTTCTATGACTTCGGGTCTTCCTAAATACCTTTCAGATTATGTACAGTATATCAAGCCTTGTTTGTGTAGTGGGTGTCTGTTGCCTAGATGTGCTAGGCACCAAGAAAAGAGGGTAGATATCTGGGGTATGCAGGTAAATGCTGCTTTTTAAGAAAAACTGTGTCCTTAGAGACTGGCTGAGACAGAGGGCTGCACATGCTCGCTTGTCAGCAGAAAGTAGATTGCAATTGCATACCCTTGCCTCCTGGAGTTAGGCTGAAGGAAAGGATATTATATTACTTCCCTTTATTCAGGAGGAATAGTGTTTGGAGAACATGTGTTCTTTTCTAAGCTCACCCCCTTTCTCGAGAAGGATTCTTTAAACTGCAAAGAGGAACGCCTCCTCACTGTTTATAGGACTATGGGATAAAATGGGATGCACGTTCCATTGAGAGCCATGCAGTGTGGATAGAAAGCATCAGTGTTCAGATACATATTTTTGGATGCATATCCACTTTAGGCCTGATCAGCATTTTTCTTCTGCAGAAGGCTCTCTTGGTATGCAAATCCACTGAGTTGGACCAGGGGAGTAAGCATTGGGGCGGCAAAGGGAGTGTTGAGGGAGGAAATATGTGCCACTTTTCTACCTTGCTCATCCTCTTTTTCTTCTTTGTTGGAATGTGACAAGGAGAGAGGAGCAAAACACAGAAATCTCAAAAAATGTTTCACACATCTGCTTATTTAATATGTCTTTAAAGAGGGCCATGGCTGTGTGCACATTGTTGTAATCTCTCATCTGTGTAGTCTTGAGGTATGTCTACTAGTTTATCAGCCTTTGTTTTGTCACCTCTATCAGCAGTTACTTCAGGAGGACAAGGGGCCTGTAGCTTATGCTGAGAGAAGGCCTATAACCATTAGTTAGGATATTGAAACAATTACACTATATTTCCATAAAATCCCCTGTCCAATTTTTTTTTTACTGTTTTGCACCTTTAATTTTTACATTGTAGCTTTCTATGATTCTGATTTCAGGCAGCCAGCATTCATTTTAAGCAAAATTTCTGTGCAGTTTGTGGAACAACGCTAGGGTTCTGTTTAATCAAAGCAATTTATTCCTTTCATCAGTTTGTCAGTTTTATTCTTGGCAACTGAAAATGAAAAGTAACTTTGTTTAAAGATTTAGGTCATTTTGGTAAATTGTAAGCAGCAGATTGCAGAGTTTTTATATGTGGAAACCATGCAAATATTTTGCATTTGGAGTGCCCTGAAAATGGTTGTAGTCTGTGACAATATTGATTTGGAATGAGTTATCAACATCTACTTCTGGTTGTTTTTCTTCTTAATAGACTTTCATTGCTTTTTTTGTAGGGTCATACAAATAAAGCACCATACAATAATTAGCTGATTAATTAGCATATTAATCATATATTAATATGCTTATTAATATAGCATATTAATCATTAAGCATATATAGTAGGCAGAATTATTGAGCCCTTTTCAAGGACGATCTCCACTTTCTAGCAGTGAGGGGATTTTCAGACAATGACCAGTATTGATACTTTGAGACTGTGGAAGGTTGGTTTATGGTAGACTAGCTTTTTTTACCTGGCATTGCCCGGGCGACAAATTATCCCAAGTGCGAACGTGGACTCAAATGGCCTCGGGAGCGTCACCATTCATCTCGGCGACCCCGGGCAGTATGGATTTGATACCAATTCTGGCCGTTTTTGACCATTGTCACATGGGGCCCGCTGTGCACCCCCACCCCTGTGGGCGCTAGGAGGGTGTGACCCCTGTAGTGTTTTTCCCAGACTGTAAAGCATACTGGTGTCAATCGCTCCAGGCATTCCAACGGGTCACGGTGGATGTGTTTGACCATTTTCATGTGGGGCCCACTGCGTACCCCCACCGCCGGGGGCGGTAGGGGTCCCTCACCCCCACAGTTTTTGTCCCCAGGCTGCCAGGCATCCGCATGCCGAGTTTGGTGCCAATCGGTCCAGATGTTCCAGCGGGGCATGGTGGACATTTTGTTTCACACCCCTTCTTGCCCCCTGCGCTGAGGGGGGGAAACCCGGACTCCAACGGCATCGGGAGCATCACTGCTCATCTCGGCGGCCCCAGAAACCACGGATCTGAAACCAATTTTGGCCATTTTTGACCATTTTCACATGGGGCCCCCTGTGTACCCCCACCCCCGGGGGCGGTAGGGGGCCCTGACCCCCACAGTGTTTGTCACCAGGCCGCCAGGCATCCGCATGCCAGGTTTGGTGCCACTCGGTCCAGGCTTTCCAGCGGGGCATGTAGGACATTTTGTTTTGTACCCCTTCTGGCCCTCCATGCCAAGGGGGGGCCAAATCCGGACTCTGTCTCATCTTGGCGACCCCGGAAACTACGGATTCCATGCCAATTTTGGCCATTTTCAACCATTTTCACATGGGACCCCCTGTGCACCCCCACCCCCAGGGTGCTAGGGGGCCCTGACCCCCGTAGTGTTTGTGGCCAGGCCGTGCATGGCCACAAGGCATGCAAGGCGTGTGCATGCCGAATTTGGTGGTAATCGGTCCAGGCGTTCCAGCAGGGCATGGCGGATGTTTTGTTTTGCACCCCTTCTCGCCCCCCATGCCAAGGGGGGCCGACCTGGACTCTACCGGCATTGGGAGCATCGCCGTTTGTCTCGGCGACCCCAGAAACGATGGATTTGACACTGATGTCGGCCATTTGCGATCATGTTTATGTTTCAAACGCCCCTGCACCCTCCGGGGGGTCCTAGGGATGTGTGACCCCTGCAGTGTTTGTTGCCAGGCCGCAAGGTTTATGCGTGCCAAGTTTCATGTTGATCGGTCCAGGCATTGCGAAGCCTATGCGGAACATACGTACGTACACACAAACGTACAAACAGACGTTCTCTTTTATATATATATAGATATAATCTTTCTTGTATGGCTGTTTTGTTTCTGGACGTTGGATTAGAATCCGGTAGACCATGTCTAGGCTGAGTAAAGATAGCTAGTAATGCTAGATTGAATGAAATTGCAATGCTCAGGGCAGTGGTTATATAATTTCCTTTTTAGATGTTTTTGTCATTTGCATATTATCTACTGCAGAGTATAAGATAGGAGGTCTTTTGCCTATGGCAAACTGCTCAACTGCTGGATTACATGTACGTGCTGAGATGCTTGTTAGGAATTTGGAGAAATTTAGTCCTGTGAAAGGGATTGTGCTAGGAGCTGTCCTCTTGTTAACTTTTGCAAAACCTTAGCTCTATATGATGTGTTTATTTTTGCACTGGTGAACTGGGTTCTGATATACTGCTCTTCTTCCCCCATTTTTGTACACGGGTGCACTCCTAGAGGGGCTATGATGGCAACCAAAGTGCTGTAACTTCTAGGGAGAGCAATACAGTTCTCGGTGGCCTTCCTTGCTGCATTGATAAATCAGCTGTGCTGTGCCTCTCTGCAATCACTCTGGAGGTCTGAACGAGAATCCCACCCTCACTTCCTGAATGATCATCAAGCACTGTTTTGTAGGCTCACTGAGCAGAGGTCAGGCAATATTTAACTGGGAGAAATGAACACGACAGATTTAAAACCCTTTCCTGCTTCACTTGATGGACAATTAAAGTGGTGCACTCTTAGAAGAGGGCAAAGCATTTAAGATCCAACAAAAAACTAAATAGGGCATATTCTCTTGGGCTGCTTTTCAGGGCTGCCTTTCAGTGTTTCTTGAAGACTCACTTTCCATACTCTGCCATATTTTGAGCCTATGTTCGTTTTGGTGGTTGGATGGAATCAAGCCCTTCTTGACTACCCTACTTTAGGGTAGATATTTTTCTGAATGAGGAGTGCTCAACAAACTTGCTAGGAAATGTGTGGGCATATGGCAGTGGAGCCCTAGCCCTTACACCCTGCTCAACTTGTTTCCCAGTGCTGTCCTTTCTGTTTCTGTTTTATTTTTATTACTGTTATAAGAATTTATACCCTGCCTTTCCCATGCCAAAGCAAATGCCCAAGGCGGCTTATAGAGCTACTGTACATAATAAAATTACAATATAAAACAACAACAACTCAATACATCAAGTACAAAAATATTAATTTTAAAACATTTAAAGCAGGGCAAGACCCAACACTTCTCATTAGGCCATTGGGGAGTGAAACAAAATTGTCCAAGGGACCGAGTAGAGGGACTACAGGACTATTCCAGAGGTGCAGAGGGCAAACAACCACCCATCATCCAAGTGCCAGATGAAATCGGTATGTTTTGAGCTGTCTCCAAAAAGCTATAAGGGAGGGGGAAGTTCTTCCTCTCTCCAGAGCATTGACTTTCCTCTTCCAGTGTTGTGGGAGGATGAGCATGATGCAAGGATGCAAAAACTGCAAGGAATCCCAGCTCTTTCTGTGCGCATGTGTGCGCGTGAAGGTAGCTGCTTTAGGAGAGGCCAGCTCTGTGAAATAAGCCTCTTGATTGCAAAGGTGTGAGACCCCGTGTGAGCATACATCAGCTAGGGCAGTGGTATTCAAACCTTTTAGACCAGGACCCACTTTTTAGATTGGCACTCAAGTTGGGACCCACAGGAAGTGATGCCATTAACCTGGTAGTTATGTTGTGGCAGGAAGTGACATCATCAAGCATAATATAATATAATAAAATGACACACCTGAAATGCAAACTGGCATTCTTGGACTGCAGCAATGGTAGAACCATTAAACGTCCCTGACAGAAAGCAAGATTAGGACAAAATATTATGAAAAAGCACTGAACTTAAAACAAAATTTAAAAAACCCCTCGTTTCAAAATTCAAACTGTTAACACTCACAAAAGGAATATAATAAGAGTAAAGTCTGCAGTCCAAGATGGCTGCTCCCAGCTTTCCGGTGACCCACCTGACATCAGGTCCTGACCCACAGTTTGAATAACACTGACGGAATCCTTCTGCAAAGGGAGAGACTGAGATGAATCACAAGGAGAGCCACAGCAGCACCCTGTTTCCATTACCACTGGGTGTAGGTGTGCACGACATGAGGCCAGAGAGGTATAGTTCCGTTCCATTCACTGTGTCTTGTGAGTTCTGGTTTCCTTGGCAGATGCTTTAGTACTTGAATTTAGTACTAGTGAGCTGTGATTGGTTGCAGAATGTATTCTGTAATCTATGCTCTGCTGTAGAAAACTGGGTGGGAGTAGTAGCATACCACAGGCAGGGTGGGGGAGTGATTCTGATGTGCCACTGAATTGCTGGTAGATTTGGTATCCCCTGGGGATCTCCAGGCAGAGGCCAGGTATATCCTTTGCCTTGAGTGGTCTGCACCACTCAGTTAGCCAAGGAACACCCCTGGGTTGGAGTTGAGATTTTCTGGTATTTTTCGTCCCCATTGTTTCCTAGGGTTTCTAAAATTCCTTTTTCAATTCCTACACCAGCTCAGATGTTGGTGTAGCATATTGCTGATGTTTTTTGGGGTCCTGTCTTCTCTGGAGAGGGTTTAGCATATTGCAGATCTTGACTTTTTCTCACGCCATCCACTTTTTCCACCCACTTGGGGGGTTTGTGCTGGCTGTAGTTGCATGATTGTGAGAGGTGTGTCGGTGTGGCATTGCACTGGCATCAGTGGTCTATCTGGCAGCAGAGCTGGAACCGTGATGGCAGGACTGTTACTGCAATTGCATATATGTCGTGTTGGCATTTGAGGGCATATGCCGTTTCCTGTTGCGCTCAGACTAGTGTTTTTGAAGTATAGGATTGC
>JAJKFI010000064.1:6053154-6096128 GCA_029204185.1 Lerista edwardsae
GTGCTGGAAAGTTGGTTAGAATTGTGCACTATGTGAAATTCTGTATACATGTACCCAGCTAATCTCAAAATAGTTGACCTCACAGAGTCCCTAAGATTCATAATTTAATATCGTGGATCAAAATTACTGCATGTCATGTAACAGAACATCCTGCTGTAAAAATGGACAGTTAATATTCTGCTTTCTCTTTCTTGTCTCTTAAAAATTAAAATGGATGTTTTATAAAAATGTTAGCTTCACAGTGTACAATTTAGAGATAATTTAAGGTCCCAGTCCTATGCTGCTTGCCTGCCCCACTGTAGAATGGTGCTGAAATGGCCGCCACTGTATCCTGTGGGGTAGGAGATGTTGCTGGAGAGCTCCTCACGGTAAGGGAGCATCAGATCCCTTATTCTGTGTAGCGTCCCCACAGCCCTGATTGGGCTGCTTGGAACTGCGCCAGCTCAATCGCTGGCACAGAACCCAGGAAACCCATGTCGGGCTCTGAGGCTCCGGAGGGGGGATAGGATCTGATGGCAGTCTCTGTCACCGTCACTGACCCCTCCCAGACCTGATCCACCTCCCGTCCTCCCCCACCCAGTTCTGCTGCCTCCCTGTCTTTCTGCCCAATCAGAAATATGTCTTCACTGCTTGGCAGGGAGCTTTCCATCCACTGCTCCAGCTGCTCCATTGTGGAGGCCCAGCGCTGAGTGGCGTAAGCCTCCCCGCCAATGCCTCTCCCCTCCCAGCCACTGCAATGTGCTTTATGACACACTTGGGATGGCTGTTGCCCAGGCACGGTGCAAGCGAGTGGTGATGCCTGGGCAGAGCATTGGGCTGCCAGTAATGTTAAAACTGTATAGTAAGACAGTGCACTTTTTAATCAAAGTCTTTTCATCATTTCCTTTTCCCCAAATTGACTTTTCCCCAAATCGATAAAACATGGGAAATATTGTGTTAATTTTTAAACTTTGAATGATCAAATTCTATTTTTGGTGCTTTGTGGAACTCATAATGCAGATGTGAAGTGGGTAATGTTGCTTATTTGCTAGTCTGGTATTCTTTTCTGTTGGGTGTGGAACTACTTAAAAGGGTCTGTTTTTCCTCTATTTATTTGTTATTTACATGCTGAGGCTGAAAGTTCAGCTCATGTATTTTATGTATTTAAATACAGTTTATGAATTTAAAGCAAAGGCAAGGATATTGAAAAACTTCCCAATTGCTTTCATTTTGCAAAACTGAATTTACTATATCTAAATAACCTAGAATGTCTCCTTGATCTTTTCATTTGTATGCTGACAATTTGTATGTAGATTGACCTTAGCAAGCATAGTTTGATGGCAGGACAGATGGTGGAATTGCATATTGACTGGAGATACGGTGCTGCCAAAGATAAAATTTCTAGTAAGTTACAGTAGTTGAGAGTTATAGCTGGCTGAAGTACTGGTGGGGAGCAGAGGTATGTCACAATTTTGGAAAAGCCACTTGCTCTTAGGTGTGCCATGGTGACTGTCGTTTAACTGGTGGGCAGCTGGACTGCATCACACTGTGTGTTATCTCCAGGGGCACATTGTACACCTATCTGTGCGGCAGATGCGGATGAAGCATGCTGTTCTGCGCTGAAATACTCTGCAGGTAATCTGCATTAAAGTACATTGTCTGCTGCAGTGAGTTAAAGCAGCATTATAGCAGGAAGAAAATACACGGACCGATTCCCATTGTGTTGTCGGCAGTCTCCATCAATAATACATAAAGAGAACTATTTCTCTCCTTAGTGGCAGCGGTGGTTGTGTTGCTGGGCTTGCGTGGCCTTCTCACTGCAGATTGTCATACTAACCACCACTTATAGGTTGCTCTGCCTTTAGCAAAAACAGGTATTAAATCCTATTTTATTTTTTGCTGCTTTTGTCTTTCTGTATTGGATGCACTTTGTACACTATGCTGGGGGTTGTGTTTGCAAAAGATGGTGTCTCTTTTTAATCTGCCCACTCTGTTGCAAAGGTAATTGGGAGTCCTGAGAAAAAAGCGCGCATATCATGAGGCTCATAAAGCTTTATTCAGGGACCTTGTTATCTTTATTTTTTAAAAGAAGTTAAAAAAATTTAACTTCCATGAAGTTACCATGGTTACTCCCATACTTGGTGGCTTCTTTGCCTCTTTCCTACCTTAAATGCAGCTGTGCTGCCATTAAGAATTAAAACATCAACATTGGGAACATCCCCAATGTCAGCCAACCGTAAATCCTGTTTATGTTCCTCATGGAGAGGGAAGCTGCAGTGGCGGCAGTTCAGAGGGACTGTGGAGTGGGGGATGTTTTAATGCAGTCTTCTCAAGGCATTGGGAATACTAAAATGTCTCTATCTCCCATGCTAGAATAATTATAGGCAATAGAAGAGAACTTAGAAAGGGATGCAGCATTAGTCTACCAGAGAGAGAATATTGTTCCCTTCGCAGCAGAGCTACTTTGCTTCTTTGTCGTGCATGTCAATTCAGCAGCAAATTGATGCGCTACACTCAGCCAGCGGTTGGCTAATGCTGCCACTTTACCCCTTGTTTTAGTTGCAATGAGTGGCATATTGCTTAACTTCTCTGCATGCCGCTGTATCCCAGCCATTCACCTTTTTGCTCTCTTGACCGCTTATGAATTGTCTTTATAAAGTTTAGACCATTGGTCCATCAAAGCGGTATGCGGACTGAGAGGCACTGAAATGCAGCAGCAGTCTTTCAGAGCCCAATCCTAACCTGGAGTTATGCCGGTACAGTTAGGCCAGCAAAGTTTGGCTGGCACAAGGGACACCATAAAGAATGTTTGAACCATTCTTGGAGTTAGGGGGGTCAGCACACAGAGGTATTGGGATGCTGCATCTGTGCTGTTTCAAGATACGCTACTGAGCCTTCATCTCCCTGACTCCGAGAGTGGTGCTTAATGCACTTTACAGTAACCCTTGTGCCAGCCAAACTTTGCTGGCCTAACTGTGCCATCCTAGCTCCAGGTTAGGATTGCGCTTTCAGTCATTTTCCAGCTCTGCTACCTGAAATTCTTTTGTAAACCCATGACCTTCTACAGAGTCAGGCTATTGGTCCATCTAATTCAGTATTTTCTACATACTGACAGTGAACCCCCCCCCCCCCCGCCCCAGGGCCCTTTTAATTACAGTTGTCAGAACGATAATCCTGGACCTTTTGCATGTAAAGCAGGTATTTTATTATAGAGCTATGGACCCTCTTATATCTAAATAGCAACCTATTCTGTGTTCTTAAGGCCTCCATTCAGTCTTCTGAATATGTGAAACCTTCCCATCTAGATGCACATTGTGTTGGTTGTCTTCTTGACAGATGTATTTTGTGATTACAGCTGGGTTGGGGTAATGAAGATTAGACTAGATCTCAATTTCTCATGTAAGGTTAAAGTGCTTTGCACTCTGAAAAATTAGGGATGGATGAAGGCTCAGTAGCGTATCTTGAAACAGCACAGATGCAGCATCCCAATACGTATCATGATGGCACTTCGCTGCCAGTTCAAAGATCAGGATCTTTTTGGGGCGACAGAACGAGAAAACGGGTTGCTGGGAGGATGACGGGGCCCAATCCTATTCAACTTGAAAGTGCTGGTGTAGCTGCAGTGCCACCCTAAGATAAGGGAACAAATGTTCCCTTTCCTTGAGGAGGCTTCTGTTACTGCACCAAACTACAGGATGCAGTGCATGCACCATTTGCACATCTACATCAGGAAAGTTGAATAGGTTTGGGCTCTAAGGCTGCAATCTCATGCACATTCACCTGGGAGTAACCCCATTGAACATACCGGGATTTACCTCTGAACAAGTACACATAGGATTGCTCTGTATGATTACTTATTAACTGACAGCGTAATCCTAACCCCCATTATATTCTGCTATGCAACCGTGCTGATGAAGCCTGCATGACATTGTGTCATGGTAAGGTGATCAGATGGCGGGCAAGAGGTATGTAAAAATCTTTACTGCTTACCTCGTGGTAGACTATTGTATCACCTCTGGGTCTCTTTGGACCCACAACAACTATTTTGTTGGTGTAAGTCTGAAGAGAGGAAGGGGGTGGAGCAGGCTATATAATCTGATGTGCGCTTTTGAGAGCAAAGCTCTCCCCCTCTCTGTTCCAAATCTCCCTCGAACCACCACCTTATCTGGGGTGGTGGAGCATCTAGGTGTTCAAAAATGGTGCAGCTTCTGTGCTGCCGCAATGGGGCCTTTGGCAGCGCATCATGAGAACAGCTGCCATAGCCCCTTGATAGGATTGGCCTGTGAAATACTTAGTAATCTAACTGGTCATTTAATTGATTATATTTGCATTTTCCCAAAGTTTGCTGTCTCCATACAACTAATCAAAACTACTAGCTATTGTTAGAGGAAAGTCCATGTTTACAACAAGGGGTGACAATAAGAGTGCAATCCTAATCTGGAGTTAGGCCGCCACAGTTAGGGCAGCAAAATTTGGCTGGCACAAGGACCATTGTAAAGTGTGTTTGGACCACTCTCAGAGTCAGGGAGGATAGCACATGTCTGTATATAGTTTATGGTGTCTCTTGTGCCTGCCAAACCTTGCTGGTCTAACTGTGCCAGCCTAACTCCAGGTTAGGATTGCGCTCTGAGAAGTATTAGTTGCATTCCAGACCCATAATAACAGTTCAGGATAAACACTCTTTAATTCCCAGCCTCATTGATTGAAACTGACCCTTGCTGAGCTGTCAGCTATGGCTTGAGTTGGTTGATCTATCACTGGAACTGTGATATCACGGAAGTCTCCTTCCGAGGGTCTATCGTGCCTAAACCCGCATATTTTATTATCCAAGGATTTCCGCATCAGCAGGGATTCTCTGAATGGAGCTCCCATAGATGCTGAGGCACAACTATATTCTATCTTTAAAAAAAAATGCTTTGAATACATTGCTGATTGTTAATTTGGGTACCATTTGGCCTCTTATGAAACAGTAAGAGGGAGGCAAGTCATCTGTAACAAAATATTGTGGCATAATTTTATTTGTGCCACTTAGACCCCAACCTGATGTGCTATATATGGCTTGCTGAGCAGCCAGTCATCAGTCTGTGTGGCTTTGCACAGGGAGTGTTTATTTTTCCTTTTCTTTACCCATGCTTTGTGGGAAAAGGGAGGAGAGTTGAGTTTTGGAGATATTCACATCCCTTGATCCAATTTCCTTGCTCACATTAGGCTCTTGACTGAAGAAGTCTAAAGGGAAAGGGAATGACTGCCATTTACTGGCTATCTGGCACACAGAGGATTAGTGATTGTGCCCTCCCCACATGCGCTAGGACTCCATTCAGTATGCAGGGCTAATTTGTGTTCCCGCCTCCACTAATCCTTTTTATGTGCCTGGACATTCCTGGGTATGCAAGAGTGATCCTGTTCTGCTGCCATACCAGTTGGTAGCGGGGCATCCATGATACTGTTGGAAAGAATGATCCTTTCGGGCTCCTTCTGAGGGAAAAGGGCTGGAAGCACTGGTGCCAAGGGGTAGGAATCCGAGCAATCTACTTATTTGGAGGGCCTAACTTTTGGGATGTGAAAGGAGCTGCAGGCCATGTGGGGTGGAGGTCTGCGGGTCTTTTCTTGGTCTAAAGGAGAGTAATTTGAGCATATCCTTTTGCAAGTAGTTTCTGGAGGTTTCCTGCTTGAGTTGACCCACTCTGACCCCTAGGATGGCATGGATCCCTGCTGCTCCTTATCTTCTGGCAGTACGTTTAGCACTCCTCAAGTTGGCTTACGGATGTTCTTATGAAGCACAACAGGGTGCACAACAGCATATACGTTTTTGTATCAAGTTGTCCTGAGCTAATCTGAAGGAGATTCACAAGCTCCACCAAAACAGCAAATTGATGGGAGCAAGGTGGGGGAGGGGGAATGAGAGCGAAAATAACTCTCAAAGCAGTGAGAGCAAAACATAAGAACATAAGAAGAGCCCTGCTGGATCAGGCCAAAGGCCCATCTAGTCCAGCTTCCTGTATCTCACAGCCGCCCACCAGGTGCCCCAGGAAGGCATGAGACAACAAGATGCTTGCATCCTGTTGCCACTCCCTTGCACCCGGTACTCTGAAGTAGCCTACTACCAATGTAAGGAGGTTGCACAATCCATCATTGCCTATAGCCCACGATGGACTTTTCTTCCAGAAATCCGTCCAGTCCCCTCTTAAAGGCATCTAGACCAGATGCCATCACCACCTCCTGTGGCAAAGAGTTCCACAGATTAACTACCCACTGGGTAAAACAAACTTTACTCTGTTTTTGTTTTAGAAAGGTCATTCTTGTTGGGAGAAGAGAGACAGGATTCCATGCTCACACTCTTAGAAGAAGAAAAAACTATCCAGAGTTAACTGCTTCTTGAAGTTTTGTTTTGGTGATCCTTTCCTGGAGCAACAGCATCTCTTCCTAGGGTGTTGACAGGTGTGCAGCCTGACTAGCAAACACACACAGGCAATTCAGAAGGGTTATTACTGTGTAATAGTGGTGGTGATAGTTTGAACAGGACTAGAACACGTGCACAGAGGGCTCTCTACGCATGGTCTAACGCAGCAATTCTCAGACGTATCCCCCACTGGTTCTGTGGCAGAGGGCACTGCGACCCATCTCCTCATTTGTCACTGGGCCTACAGGTCTTTAGAAGCAACCAGGAGACTTACAAACCTGGAAGTAAACTTGAAGTGACTTTCTGGCTGATTCTGGAGGCCTGGGGCAGAGGGCTCTGGAGGGCACCAATTAGGAGCCAACTGGATGCAAGGGAGGATGTCAGGTTGAGAGACACCCTTGTGTGTTGTGACCCACAGTTTGAGAAACTCTGTTCCAATGTATATGCACATGGTGGGGGAGGATCCTGTTATCATGTTTCTACCCTCCCTCCATTCATTTTTGTTTCTTAATGAAAAGGTCATTTGTCCAAAAATCTCTTCTCTCTCGTTCCTCAATAGTCCTGCTTTTGACATTATTAAAAAAAACCCACTCCTGATTACCTAAGTGGCAATATCGATGAAGTGTGAGGTGGGGTAATTGACATTTGGGCTTTAACCTTTGCTGTGATGTTTGTGAAATTATTAGTTGTGTTATTTTTTTTTAAATTGCATCCTTTCAAATCACCCCCAGCTTTTAAAAATTAAGCAAACAATTTCTTGCTTGTGTTTCTTTCTTGCCCCTTCATCTTTTCACCTCCTCCACTTCTTTTCATTCCTCCATCTCCCCGTCTCCTCCTCCTTCCCAATGAAAGATTTTTTTTCTTTTCTTGCTGTGTCAAGGCAATGTGGCCTGGTTCTGTAATAAAGAGACAGCTTATTAGAATTAAAGCCTAACAGTCTTAAAAAAAGCAATCTCGGCAAGATTGAAGCCACAGGGGAATTGTAAATTCTCAGCAAAGACCTCATTTAAAGACTGGAATGAAAACGCATGCATGGGCGCGAGGAGCATAAAACCCTCACTGAAGGAGAGAAGGTTTTAGTTTAAAATTAAAATAAGTGAAGGAGAGTCATGTGGGAGGGGAGGAGCCCCTTCTAGAGTTGTCATCTTTGCCAATGTTAAGTAATCCTGTTAGAATTTTTTTCCCCTCCAGGTAATTAAAAAAAAAAAAACTTAATTCAGCCTTAATGCTATTAATAGACAATCTTCTATTTAAATCAGATAACACAGCAACAAGAAATAGTAGTGCTTATGTTTTTTGCTTTTCAGGGCTAAAGGTTTCCAATCTAGTGCTTTTTTTTTGCTTTCTTCCCTCACAATATGTTGTTGATCATCTTTTTTCTATATTCTGCTTTCATTTCTCAGGGGATGGATTTCCCTCAGCCTTCCCCAACCATTTGCTGTTTCTCATAGCCGTTTAGGTGCTCCCTTTCTCTGTGCATTTGCTTATTGCAGGAGTGGCAACAAAACACAAGTTGCCAGGGGTTGTTTTATTTATGGTACAGCTTTATGGTACAGAATGTCTAGGAACTTGCTGCTGTCTGCAAGTTCATCAAGTAACTCTTAGAGACTTGAAGGTGTTGGGGTTCCATAACCATAACCTATGAAAGTTATAGCCCATGCAAGTTGTCAGTCAAGGTGATAGAAATTTGCTTCTGAGTTGGGACAGTTGAAATTGAGGGTGACTCAAAAGAATGACAATTCCCTTGAAAACTGAACTAGTCATTTGAACTCCGAGTCTGTATTTGCAAGACCTTCCTGGCAGCGAATTGACAAATTTATAAGAGAGCCCAAGAGCCCATCATGTAATCAGGACTGCTTAGATAAATTGACAAACCTGGTACTGATAGAGCAGATATGCAGCCTACTCCTATCCCCCCTGCTCCACAAATGGGTGTGCTGTTTCTAGCGGTTGTGGGGGGGGGGGGAATCAGGAGCCTTCAGCAAGGAAAAGGCGTATTTGCAAATGGTGTTCCTTTTATGTTTAACAAGGGGAGAGTAATTGTCCCTATTCACCCATGTGGAATGTCTTTTCTAGTGGCTGTTGGTAGTGGTGTTCTGCATTTGTTTTGAAAAATTGTGAGCCCCTTTGGGACAGGGAGCCATTTAACTTTATTATTATTATTCGCCTGTAAAGTGCTTTGTGAACTTTGTGCTGAAAAGCGGTATATAAATGCTGTTCGATTTAAATCCCCTTTCCCATCTTCCCTCCACCATCATCATACCTTTATTGGCATAATAAGTACACATACGTACTTTCCCATCTTTAAGCCTCCCACTGTGCAGTGGGTCTCCTCAGACCTGTGCTGGTGATTCCAGTAGCCCATGTCTGAGGAGAGAAAGAAGGCGGTGAAACTACAGCTGGAGAGGATAAGATCCGGAGTGCGCCATCGCAATGGACCCACCTCCTCCCCGCCCAGTTTCACTCCATTCCTGCATCCGTTTCACCCTCCTCCCACCCTGTCCTGCCAGCCTACCTGCTCTAACAGGCAGCCGGCAGCCCAAGACGAATGTGGCAAGGTTTCAGCCTTCCTGATGGCGTGCTGCTGGAAAGTGCTTTATGGCACTTTTTGCATTAGTCACCCCCATTGGAACAGGCAATCTTCTGGGGGCAAGGCCAAATTCAGTTGGGTTGATATTCAGTGAAATTTGGGAAGCATTTGAGGAAATCTGATATCCAGGTAGAGGTGTGTGTTGTTGTTGGGGGCATGAGTTTTGATGAGACTAATCCTTCCATAAGAGAGTTAAATATTCTGTGTAGTTCCATGATTAATTTTTTAGACATTTCCTGCATCTGATGAAGTAGACTGTAATAATAGGAATTTGTTACAATGCATTATTTAGGGTGCCACAAGACACTTTGATTTTGTTGGTACAGATGAGTGCAACTGTCCTGCTAGAAGTTTTCAGACACTGATAGTTGAAAGACTAGTTTGGAAGACTTTGGAAGACTAGTGCATGGGAGGGGGAAGAGGGGGGGAAGATTTCTTAACCTTTTTGCCCATTTTTTGGTTGAAAATATGCCTGCCTATACATATTTTTTCTCAGCCTGGGGTATGTGTGTGTGATATTTAGTAGAAAAAATACCACAAAATTGAGTAAGAAGTGCCCCCCAACCAAAAGTTGATTTTCTGCTTCAAGTGCATTGCATATAAGTGTTTCTGAAGTCTGGAAAAAAAGAAAACTTGGTGTTATACAGTAGACTCTCCACATCTGTGGGTCCCATATCCAATGAGTTAACCAGTCGCGGATACAGAGGGTCCACATGGGTGCCTCTGGAGGCTCCCGACAATTACTTATCTGGAACCTCTGGAGGCCTCATATAACCATTTACTACAGTGGAACTGCTGCTGTAAATATCTAGTTAGAATCAGGCTGTTAGTTCCCAAAACTGTAAAAATGACAAATATCCATCTTTCTTTTTCAGCTTTGGTGACTACAGAAATGGACAAAATGAAAAATTCTGTGGATAATGTTCTGATTAATAATTAGCAGCACTTTTTCTTGAATATCTCCACTATTCACCTTTGTACATATTAACATGGCCATAGATATTTCTGCCAGTCTCCAACTACAGCAGTAAGCAGAGTTAAAATGGATTCAGTGGGGATTTTGATCAGATTCCAGAACTATGAAAACTTACGGCATGGCATCTACTTCTTGTCTTAGTGCCATCCCTTCCAAATTCTCTCTAATTTAAGAACCAGCAAGGAGTCAAGGGCTCTCTGGTGTAATCACTTATTTGCCTCTGTCCTGCAGATGTTCCAGGGGAGGAAATGCTGTATCAATGTTCATATCAATTGTTATCTTCGTCATCACCAGTTGTCAGGAGAGTACAAGCTCCCCATTGCCTTGGCCCAGGGCAGGGGAGCTGATAAGCATACATAAATTGGCCCAGGGCACCTCTGTCTGCTTACGCCATCATTATTTTCATTTGACCACAGGTATGCACAAGAGCTATGTGTGGGTTGCCCATGCTGCTCCTGCTGGGTCTGTCGAGTATGGATCCACAGAACCCAAATTCTTGGAGTTTTCTGCAAGGTGTTGCTTGGTAGGTTCAGCTCCTCCTACTATAGTGCCACAAAATATAGCCACCTACATTCTCTGTTGAGTACTCAAACATCACAGCCGTGTACCTGAATGTACCCTGGAATGGGAGAAGGCAGCATAGGGGAGCCTTGCTCGTCAAATGCATCCCTGCACATTTTGAAAAGAATCATGCTGCTGGCAGCCATAGTTGAACTGCTGCCACAAACTGTGATGGTGCCAGAGGCTTACCACTGGATACAACTACCTCCGCCACTGGCGGCAGGGCAGGTCAAGGGGTGGGTGGAAGGGGGTGGGGATTGAGACCTTGGGGGACATGATGAGGGCAGGCAACACCTCCACCGATTACCTCTACTCTATTTCAACCCAGAGGCACACCTCTCCTTGGACTTGTGCCAGCTAAAGAGCTGGTGAAGATTCAGGTTGTCCCATAGGGGCCCATGAGGAAGTGGAGTAAGGTAAGTAACTTATCTCTCTGCCCCTCCATGGTGTATGGCCACCCACAGGAAGCAATGGAGCCTATGCTGGCATGACTGTGCCCTGCTGGCAGCCTTTAGGAGGCTCAGAAAAACTTGTCTCAAGTAGATTTGCAAATCTGTAAAAATTACTGGCTCACCTGTCTGCGTATACCTATGGCATTCATTCATGTGTAGCTTAAAGGAGAGAAACCTTGAAAAATTCCTTTACTGGTTGGTCGCCTGCAAGCAACTTTTGCTTACTACAGGAAAGCAGGCAAGTTACTATTTCAAAAACCTGGGCTTAAGCCACCACCTCATGGATCTGTGGCTATGCTGGAAACTGAATTTCAAGTTAGCAAGCCACATTGGCTGCCTTAAAAGTCAAGGAGTTCACATGAGTTGATAAAGAGAAGATGCAGAAAATTAGAAATGTACATTTTAATTTACTGCTGACTTTACTTCCCGTGTGAGCATGGGGCCATAGGGAACTGTTCTTTATCCTTTTTTCAGTGGGGTGTGATAATATCCTCCAGAGTACCAGGAATTTCAGCCCACAGACACTAGTTCCAAAAATAGGCTTTCATTTATTTTTCATGGAACTATAGAAGTGCTAAAATTCTGTAAGGCAGAGTGCAATCCTAACCAACATTCCAGCACTGGGGTAAGAGCAATGCAGCCCTGATGTAAGGGAACAAACATTCCCTTCCTTCAAGGAGGCCTCCGTGACTATTACTCTACCGCAGGATGCAGCATATGCCCCATTGGCCCAGCTGTGTCAGTGCTGGAATGTCGATTAGAATTGCTCCCACAGTTTTTGATCCAAGCTCACCGAGCATGGAAAATAATGTTTGCCGGGGCCTATACTATACTATACTATACTATACTATACTATACTATACTATACTATAGATACGTGGTGGTGCTGGGGTTAAACTGCTGCTGCTGCTAAGCTTGCTGACCGGAAGGTTTGCAGTTCAAGACTGCATGACGGAGTTAGCTCCTGTCGCTTGTCCCAGCTCCTGCCAACCTAGCAGTTCGAAAGCACATAAAAATGTGAGTAGATAAATAGGTACCACTTATTTAGCCATCGTGGCATGAGTACATAAGCCCCTCTGTGGGATAGATTTGAGTCTCTGTGGGGGCATTCAGCACCTGGAAAGAACCCTTTGCCAGGGGAAGGACTGTGATTAGTCATAGACTGTGATTTGTCACCCCTGATATAGCTGGGCCTGATCATTTAATCAACACCTGTGTTAGACTTTGAGCTTGATTTTGGGAAAACAGTATCACCTGTACTTAGTACAACTTAGTATCACCTGTATAGCTTTGTGAGCTATACTAGAAGGCCTGCAAACTTTGTGAAAATTAGACTGATTTATGTGGTTCATTTTTCAGTGTTGTTTTCAACCTGTGCCAGATCTTTTCCTCAGCCATGATTGAATGTGCATATAGTGAAGTGATTATGTGAGTGATCAGTTGTGAGTTTTAGATCCTGATTGGGCATGTAAAGAAGTTAGTATGCACTGCTATGATATCGTCTGTCTTCACTTAACATTCAATTGTCATTAACTCTTGCACTTGCCTTGGCTTACAAGGGGCTGTACAGGCAACCGAAGTAAACAACCCGTAGTCCCTCCTGGCCTCTACCCAGTTTGTAATGGACAATCAGGAGATGTAAAAATGTGCTTGGATACAAGTCACGATATTTGACTTTCTGTTGTACAAGTATATGGATTTTCCAGCTTCATAAAATCCAGTTTTCATTTAACACAAGCCATCTTCCTCCCTATTGTGAAGCGACAGTTGAAACTTGGGCATTTAAATCACAATTGTCCAAAGTGTGTGTGACCCTTTAATAGTACCATGCTGATGTAAACAATATTTCTGTTTCCCTGAATTTCTAAAATTTAACCAAATGAGTGATATGTACATCTTGCATCTGGTTCTTTTCTGGCCATTTGGATAAGGAAGACTCTCTGCGTGCATGTGTGCGCATGCGCACCTGCATGCACATGATATTTGCGCCTTAAGAGTTCAGTTAAAAAAAAAAATCAGTTGCAAGGATGCTAGTCTAGACGGAGGGTAAATTCATTCATGGGGGACATCCATTCAAACAGCTAGCCGCCTGAATATCAAGGTTGATCGGCTTAGCTGTGCCTCTAGAGGGATGGGGATTCAATCACAAAGTGTTTCTAACAGCTTCACTTTGAGACCTATTCAGAAATAGGTCTTGTTTGTTTCCTTTGTGAATGAGAAAGTGCTGTTTACTCTTTAGAACGTACCCATCACAACTATTGTATAGGGATTGCCCACATAGCACAATAGTGTGAACTAGACAGGGCCTGGGAGAAAGTTTCTGTGGCCGGGAGGATAGTTGGCTGCACACCAAGGGTCTTGAATCAATGTTTGCATTCTTTTATAGTCCTTTACTTAGCTGTACATCTCCCTATCCCTTCCTTTTTTCACCACTTAATCCATGTAAACAATTTACAAATTCTACTGTACTGCTAGTAATGCGATCTGAAAAAAGAAATTGTTATAGCTCTAGAAACTGTGTATATGTGTGTATTTGCATAACATTAGGGTGGCACAATGGTTAAGAGACTGAGCTGTGAAACTGAAAGTCCCTTGTTCAAATAACTTGCCAAGAGCTTGCTGTAAAGTGGCCTTAGGAAAGCTGTTGTTCTCTCAGCCTCCCATCTGCAATAAGCAAATTGTTACAATGACTGTAAGAATCACAGAGATAATGTGTGAGAAGCAGTTTGAAAACATTTATATCAGTGCTAACCAGTTTTAATTGCACAATTGAGATCCCTAATGTAGGTCTGCATCTTTTTAACTAAGCGCAAAACAAATGAAGGCACTTTTGTGTCCTCTACATTTATTTGTGTTCCTAGTTAAATTCCAAACAGGATATGATGGAGGGACATCTATTTAATCTGGGGCATACCCATCTCACCTAAAAGACAAGAGGTGGGAGTACACCTTTACATTGGGAGTACATTTTTACAGCAAAAGGGGTACTGTGTGCCAGGGATGGGCACTTATGAAGACTAGACTCGAGTAGTGAAAATGTTGGTTTTTCACTACTTGTGTTGAGTCACTAGCATCACTGTCTGAACTGATTTGTGACTTGGGGCCACTCACTTGGAGGAGTCATGACTCATATAGACTCAAATCATGGCAACTCACATTTTGTTGTACCTGCAACTTGGTTTTCTGTGTCTGTGTGCGCTGGATTTCTTTTTTCACTGCTTGTGCATCATGTGGGTGAAGGGACAATTGACGTTTGGACAAATGATGTATGGCCTAGTTTTTATTTCTTCATAAGGGAGGAGAGAATGAGAAGTCAAATGGATGGGGGAGGTAGAGGATCTTGCAATAGGAAGAAATGGCTGGATACAAGCCCAGGAAGGGGGAAAAGGAGGTATAGTAGGGAAACCAGGGGAGAGACATTTCCTTGATATAGAACACCTTCAAATCTTGTGGCTCAGTTTGCATTCAGGCGTGGCAGAAGCAACACACCTTTTTCCTTACTCCACTGCTATCAGAACCAATCATTTTTCTGCCCTGCTACACTTGCTCGAATAACAGCACAGCTTTTGTTTACATAAATAAAAATGGTTGAAGTGAAGGACTTCAACACATCACTGACTGCAGATAGGATGGGATAATCAGGGGAATGTAAAATGACACACCCACCCATCCACCTACCCATCAGAACCTCCCTTTTTTCTGTAGAGTTGTGCCCGATTCATGCCACTTCTCGATTCTCACTTGTGACTCGAGTAAAAATGACTCTAAAGTGGCTCAGGATTAGTTGCAACAGCCGCATACTAGGGGGTTGCAACTCTGGGCTCAGTGATTGGAGCATATCCCTGCTGGATGGTAAAATTGTCCCCAGCTCAAGGCCTACCTTGCTGCTGTCTGGCCCTCTGCCACTGAGGGTGCAACCCTAAGCAACGTTGGATTGGCAAGACCAGCTGGCCGGCTGGCGCCAAATCCAATGCTGCTTTGGGGAGGCTGGAGCCTCCCAACGGCAAGGGCATGTTCACGCCCTTACCATTGGGGAAGTTCCAGCCTCCTCCGTGTGCTCCTCAGATCTGCGCCTGCTATTTAGCAGCTTATGGCTCTTATGGCTTATTGGTCTTATGGCTGAATCTGGAGCCCACACTCCCCTGCCCACAATCTCCCTCCCCACCACCAATCCAGTGGTTGTGCTGCCAACTATTAGGTGTTGGCCCTTGACAGAGTTGCACACAGAAGGCAGAGCTTGTCTAAACTAGGAAAGCTTTCAGCCTCAACCTATGCGTTTTGCCAGAAGAAAGCCTTGTGACTTCAGTGGGGCTTAAAGGTAAAGGTTTCCGCATGACCGGATGGTCTAGTCGTGACCGACTGTATGGGGCGGTGCTCATCTCCGTTTCAAAGCCTGTAGAGCCGGCGTTTTGTCCGAGGACAAGCTTCCATGGTCATGTGGCTGGCATGACTATACGCCGTAGCGCACAGAATGCCGTTACCTTCCCACTGAAGTGGTCTCTATTTATCTACTTGCATTTAGGTGCTTTCGAACTGCTAGGTTGGCAGGAGCTGGGACAAGCAATGGGAGCTCACTCAGTCACGCAGTCTTGATCTCCCAATCTTCCGGTTGGAAAGCCCAGCAACAGCGAATTAACCCGCTGCGCCCCATGTCAGTGGGGCTTACATCAAGGTAATTTTGCATAGGATTGTAGTTGGGCAAAAACATCCCTGGTAAATAATTCCCACTGCATTCAGTCTGGCATAACTGAGAGCAGGAGTGTGTGTTACCTTACATCCCTCCCCAACACAAACCTTCCTGCCTCCTTCCTGCCTCCTCCTTGCTGCCTCCAGCTCAGATCAGCCAGGTTAACCCATAGAGGTAGAATGACTGGAGTCGGCATGACGTCATTTTCTTGAAGCTTCCGGGGCACACAAATATGGCTGACTCAGAACTTTCCCGCCAAGGACGTGGATTGCCGCAAATTCACGAATAAAAATCTCCCTGCACGCGTGTAAAAGTTAATATCAACCTCTTTAATCATGCCTGCGTGTTCTGCATACGGGTGTGCGAATCGCTTTACGAAAAACGGGATTTAATTTCCACGGAAAGGTTCATGTATTCACATTAAATCGGTATGTAATATTTCCCCCCTCCTTTCCCCCCTTCTCGTTTACACTTTTTTTTCCCACCTTCCATTTTCTACTGTAATATTTTCGAAATTCTGAACATTAACAGAATTTGTTTTATGGGGGGGGTGAGTGTAGAAGTTTTAAAAAATACTCTTAATAGTCTAGAAGTAAAAAAGAATTACTCTCATATTGACAACTACTTGTGTCATGAAGAGATTTTAATGTAATTTTCCTATATATTTATTTGATTTTTGCCCACCCTCCCCTTTTTTTCTTTCCTTCCCGTTCACACGTTATTTCTGCTTGTGTAGATTTCAAAAAATAAGTCTGTCACAATAGTGCAATCTGAGTTTAAATAGACAGCAAGTAGCATTTCGTCCGGTATGTTCAGTAATATAATTATGAGGAATTTAACCTTGTAATTGCATATTAAATTACAATAAGGTTACCAATAATGTTTCTACACGATCACACGTTTTTATTTTCGTAAGTTTTTATTTCAGGAGTAAATTATTAAGTCCTAAACAGTACCAGAAAAGCAATCTGAAATGCTTGGAATAAAGATTGTTTGGGGCACACAAACATGGCCACTAAGCCCGCCCCCTGGCTTCACTCGATTCCTATCAATTCAACAGGGATGCCAACTCCAGTCATTCTACCTCCATGGGTTAACCCTTTGGTGAAAGGGGAATTGGAGAAAGCATTATTTGAAGAGTGCACCCACCTCACCTCCTCTTATTTTCTTGAAAGATATTTGTGAAAGGAGGGAGCAGATGGATACTCTTTTCCCTCAGCAGCATCAAGGAAAAAGAGGGATCACCCATGCCATGCTGGTCCCATTTTCAACCTTCATCTCTCTGCCCATGCTCATTGGGTATGTATGTGCATGTAAATATGTGACTTTGAGGAGACACCATTGAGCTCAGTAATGTTTACTTCCCAGTGAGGGAGTCCTTGTTTTCAACAGCATTGAATCATAGGAGTCTGAGTGATGTTGTACATCCCCACTTTTGTTTTGCATAAGTAACAGTGCTGAAGGTATACCTGGGATGTCATCTGGGTATACTATACTGACATTTTCTATCAAAGAACCTTGATTGGCTGTCCAGCAACAAATGAGGCAGTCACGGTATGTCTGAGGGTTATTGCCTGCTTCAGAAAGCCTGCCAAGACTCATGCATTAAATGTATTGTGTAGTTTTGGTCCAAAATGAACAAACCCCTTCAGTGCTGTATCTTGAAGGAGAATGTGCAGCTTGTCAAGTGTGTCTACACCTGTGCTTTAATTCTAGGTAGCATGGCACTGAATGTTTGCAAGCAAACATTTTAGATGTTATAAAGGTGCTTTTGAGAGGGCTGAAATGGTTCCTGCTCATGTCTGTTGCAATTGTGTTTTTTTTGTTGTTGCTTGACTGCTGCTCTGACACAATTTTACTTAAACTGAATCATTGTTATCTCGCAGGCGATGTGTGATTCAGACAATCGATGATCACGTAGCCAGTGTGGTGATATTCTTATGTCATGTAGCTATAAAGGCAATTCAGGGTGAGGAGATGGCAGTTTTGGGGAGAAAGAGTGTGGTTCCAAATACTTTTGACCCTATTTTCAGGTGCCCTCTCCCCAAAAAATAACATTGCAAGCATTTTTGTGGGGACAAAAGTATTTCCTGTTTTGGGCTCCACCCAAGCACCAGAGATAACCGTATTGGAATAATTTTCAGCTAAGATTATTCAGGAATACTATGTATACCACATTATCTGACTCTCAAAACCTTGGGATTAAAATATATTTCAACATGTACATAGCTAGTGCAGTATCTAGGTAACATGCAACCAATTCCTACGGTCATTCCCTCAAGTAGAATGCATGGTGGGGGAAAAATAATGGATGTGGTGTACTTTGACTTGTCTGCCTTGTCAGCTGAGTGTCAGATGGCCAGAGCTCTATGGGAATGACTTTTTAACTCAGGCTACTGAAAAGACAGGGACGTGGTGGCGCTGCAGGTTAAACCGCTGCTGGGCTTTCTGATCAGAAGGTTCAAGACCATGCGATGGAGTGAGCTCCCGTTGCTTGTCCCAGCTCTTGCCAACCTAGCAGTTTGAAAGCACATAAAAATGTGAGTAGATAAATAGGGACCACTTCGGTGGGAAGGTAACGGCGTCCCGTGCACCACGGTGTATAATCATGCTGGCCGCATGACCACAGAAGCTTGTCCTCAGACAAATGCCGGCTCTACAGGCTTAGAAACGGAGATGAGCACCGCCCCTTACAGTCGGTCACAACTAGATCATTCGGTCATGGGGAAACTTTTACCTTTACCTTACTGAGAAGACAGCCAGTTCTGTGTGTTTGGTTTTAGGGGGTTTCCTTTGGAAGCAATTGAATGTGGGATCACCAACATGAAGAACATGACTTTAGCAAGCAGATTGAGGCTGCAATCCTGTACACACTTTCCTGGGAGTAAGTCTGATTGAGCACAATTGGATTTACTTCTGAGTAGAGATGCATTAGGCCACTTTGTTTTCTCACTATCTGTAATCATGTGGGGCAGGTTGGAGTGTAGCAGGATGAGAGCTGATACTAAAGAAAGAAAATTGAGGAAATCAAACTAGATATGAATTGCGTGGTAAAACAAAGAAGTAAAATTTGGGATGTTGGAGCTAGCACATTCCCACAGGAGTGTTTTGCGTAATCTCTTCTTCTGCAGCACAGGCAGGAATAGAGCTGTTACCGGACTTGCAGAATGCTGGTCTTTGTCCTTCTTGCTTCCTCCGCCTATTCCTTTTTGTTTCTATGCCTTTTGCACCCCCCTCCCCCAACAAGCACTTCATTTTCTAGAAGCTGTCATATTACATAAACCTCTCAGTGAGGTACATCCATTCCCACTGCCAAAATCTCCATATCAAACACTTGTAACGTGCTTCTGAACTGACAGCCCTGACTACACACACTCAGCGGCTTTACAAAAGGGATGGTGTGTCTATGAGGGATATAAATACACACATTGGAATGACACGTGATCTGTGTGTGTGGACTCTTCCTTCCTCCACCGATCTTGCATGTCTGCCTCCTAAGCCTGCAGAGGCCATGCCCTGTGTAAAATATGGCTTTGGCTGAGTTAAAAGGAAAAAGATGTGTACCAGTTGATGGGGCTAAGTATTGACAAAGCCATAGTGCTAGTGTAATGTATTGGGTAAGTTGGAATGTTGTTGAGGTGATTCAGGTGATTGACTGCAACACTGCAGGACAGTTCTGGGAGAAGGGGATGAACAGCCTTGTAAGGCAGTGAGGAGAGAATGCATACAGTTGATAGAGTCAAGAAGGAGAGCTTAGCCAGAGTAGGTAGATAGAAAGAGAATTCAGGCAGAGTGAGAGACTTATTAGTTGTTTATAGCCTCAGGATGTATAGTAGTTAATAAGTTGTTGAAATTATTGCATACTAAATGACACTGTAATTATTGAATAATGAGTAATAAATTGATCAGTACTTGTACAACCACTCATTTTCTCTTTCTCATGAGTATGAAGTGAAATTTCTATCTGAATATCGTAGAGCATGATGCTAGAGCTCATTGTCATGCCTGTGTGCCAGACAGTGAGTGAATGAAATGGGTTTTCTAAATGAATGGCAGCTGTTTCCTGGTGGTAACACCTTTAGCTTCTGCAGGCTAATGTTGTGGATAGGGGTGTTTGAAAATGGTGTTATTTTTTTTGCAGATTTTGTGATTTGAAAGGCAGAAAGCAGTATTATGTGTTTCTAGTCTCTCATTTTTATTAATTTGAAATGTTTTAAAAGTGTACTTTTCCAGTGGGTAGGGCAGCCTGGGGAGGTGGTGGAAGTTGCATCCAAACTCCTGTCCCTGGGCCGTGCGGTGTGTTTGGACTTGCACCTAGCAGGTGCAGATCTGAGCAGCCACATCGGGATGGCTAGCACCTATCCCGCCTATCCCAGCTGGCCTGCCTGTTCCCTTGCAGGTTAGGATTATGCCCTCAGTTTGTTAGTAATTCCTGTCACCTGGTAGGTGGATAGCCCCATCAAAGTGATTGACAGTCTAGACTCTTGTCACAACAATAGTAAATCAGGTCCCATCTGCATTGCAGGTGAGCTTCAATTTGATGCTGAGTCTGCTTGCAGGAGGAGAGAACCCTCCTGGGTGTCTTGTAGTCTGTTACCACCAGAACTTGCAGTAGGTCATGGTTCTCTAACTGTGCATCAAGCACAAACATATGTATGGAATGCAAAGTTCTAAATCCTGCAGTAGATGGAGCAGGAAGCCTTAATTTGCCAGCCGTAGGGGTTTAGTAATGTAGCTGCTGAAATAGTTTTGTGAACCATGAAAGCAATAGAGAGGCAGGAAATATGAGAGCTTCTGGGCAAAGCAGATCTTTCCCCATCTGCACCATTTTCTGCCTGGCTGATTTTAGGAAAGGGTGTTGGATTAGTGGTCCGTTCTACAGATCTTAGGCACACAGCACCAAAACTGCACTGTGTGCAAAGGCTCTGTGATCTTCCCAGTCATAGGTGACTGCTGGTGAACACTGCAGTGGGTAGATCAATTGTTTCCTCATTGAGAGTGTCTAGCTAGGGTGTCTCCAGCGTCTCATTACTTTCTCAGCGTACATTGTTTGGTTATTGGCCTTTGAAATCTTAAGGATAGAAAAATTGAACAAGTGATACTTTGTCCACTACTCTTCTTGGATTTAATGTATATTTAAAAGACATCCAAGTGAAAGGTAAGAATTATGACTGTGCCTTTTATGACTGTGCAGGGGTTCTTAACCTGTGGGTCCGTGCAGGATGCAGGGTCCGTGCAGGGGTGCACCCTAAGGGGGGAATGCACAAGATGCACCCAAAGTTAAGAGAGAATTTTGCCTTGATATGCATTTTTGATTAGGCAAGGATTTTTAAAAAAGTTTGAATTTGGTTTGAAATTGGCTCTAACTGGTGATGAGTCAAAAAAAGCCAATAATATATTTTCTTATTGGCCATAGTATTGTTTTCAACCTTATCCTTGATTTTTCTTTTGAGTTTTTTATGTCTTCAAATCTTATGAACACGTTTTTTCCCTATGATTGAAATGTACGTTCAAGTTCCACTTTTCCACATCTGTTCAATGCAGTTTCATTAACTTAGGGCACAATCCTATACTGCGCTGGAATGGCGGGGCTGGCCGGCCAACACCATATCCTAGCACAGTATAGGCGAGGCTGGAACCTCCCCATGGCAAGGGAGTGTGAGCTCCCTTACTGTAGGGGTGGCTCCAGCCTCCCCTATGTGCTCCTCGGATCTGCGCCCGCTAACGAGCAGGCACAGATCCGAGGAGACTACGTGGCCCAAATCGGCTCATGGCCTCGTGGACAGGCTTAGGATGTGGCCATATGGCCACCTCCCAAGCCCACCCACGTCCCACCCCCACCTTCCTCCCTCCCTCCAATCCCCATGCCGCCTCCGCACGGAGCCTCCCTCAACAAGCAACCAACTTGCTTCGGTCGGTGCAAAAGAGGCTCGGCACGGGCGCAGCAGATCTTGTTGCTCTAGTGCTGACGCAGGGGTGCAGATCAGTGCCTCCATGTCAGTTCTAAGTGCGCAGCGTCAGCGCAACCCCATTGTGCTGACACGGTGCAGTCTATAGGATTGCGCTGTTAATAATAATTGAAGAAATAAATAATTAGAAATTCTCTTGGGAGGTGAGGCATGAGGCAGAAAATGTAAAAAGCTTCTGCTCTACTGAGAGTGAAAACCCATTCGAACCAAAGCAGTGAAAGTGGATGGACATTGGACCTATTGCAAACAGATGCAGCATTCCATTGTGCTTTCCTGGTGCTGATTCTCATTCCCCTCTGCTTGCATACTGGTGATGCTGCTGGATGAAAGTTGCAGTGCAGACTGAGCACATTAGGTGCAAGCCACAGTCAGCAGCAACCTACTCAAAATTGCCAGTGGAAATATGGCTTTAGAATTCGAAGACTTGGACTCTGTTCCCTAGAGCCAAATGCAGACTGACCTTGGGCAAGGTATTTTCTGTTTCTGTGCCTGTTTCTTCTCCCCCTGTTCTGCAACTTGGCCTTCTGCTCTGTCAGTGTCACAGCAAGAAAAATTTCAGTTGAGAGTGTGCGTGCACACATGTGCACATTCATTCATTTGTCCTCAATAATGTTAAAAATCAGTGCTGTGCATAGAATTCGGCATAGAACAGTTCAAACTCCCCAGTTGGGAAAAAAGCACTTGTACAAACTCTTTAGAGTGAGGGAGGGAACGAAAGACTTTCCATGGGGAGGAGGTTGTTTAGCTGAGAATGGAAAATGAGGAGTGTTATGTCTGGCTTATCTCCAAAGTGATCTTGGACCTTTCAGTATTTCCTGTATCTTTCTTGCACAATATACTCTTTCCCTTCTCCCCCCTCCCTACCTTTCTGCAGCCAGAGCCAAACTCGTTAAACCTCTCACTTGGAACATGAGGTCAGCTATGGTCAAGGTTTAATAATATGCTCCCAGCCACTGCATAATAATAACTGTCTCCAATGTGGCATGTCATTGCCATAGTCCCCAGACCTTTTGTGGGGTTCCTGGGGGAAAGCCTTCCTTGATTCAAGATGCAACTCCATATACACCTTCTGTTGTGTAACGTATGCATTTTGGATTGCATCCCAGCTCTGCTCTGTTGTGGGTTCAGCTTATTAACATGGAAACATTTGCTGTGGGACGTGTCATCACTCCCTCTCCGCCCCCAGCGAGCAGCCCTGTATTACCTCTCTGTTCCAGCGAGCCATCCTACAACTGAGATTCAAGGTCAATGAAAGACTTTTTGAATTTAAGGAGGATGAGTTGGCATGGACAAGCGTTTAGGGGCAAGCTTTTTGTTTCTCTGCCAGGTGACACTCCTCAGAGCCGTGATTTATGCCTGACTACCTTTTTTGAATGGCATCCAAATGGTATTTTCTTCAAGGCAAATCTTTGTACTGTCCAGCTATGGAGTCTGCTACAGAAGGATCTGGGTTTGCGTGTGTGGAATTTTCCAGCTACCTGATATTCATCCAACACTGCCTCACCAGTCTTGGATACCTTGATGCGCAACCAAAACATCTGGATACACAGCACTTTATAGTACACTAGTGAATAGAGTGGTGGGTACTGAAAATCCCTGACATCCACTTGGTCACAAAATTCTTCTGGTAATCATAGGCAAGTGGCTGTTTCTCAACCTGACTGACTTGGGTTCTGAGCTGTCTGCGACAGATCAGGAGAGATATTTTGGGGTGCTAGTGGACAGCTCCATGAAAGTGTTGGCCAATGTGCAGCAGTGTGAAGAAGGCCAATTTCAGGCTCAGGATAATTAAAGAAGAGGTTGAGAATAACACTGCTAATATTATTGTGCCATTGTACGTGTTGATGGTACAGCCACATCTGGAGTATTGGGTCCAGTTCTGGTTGCCACACCTCAGAAAAGAATATCAGGGTGCAGAAGAGAACACCCAAAATTAGTGGACTGGGGCACCTCCCTTATGAAGAAAGGCTACAGTTTTTAGGGTTCTTCAGTCTAGAAAGAAGGTGCCCAAAGATGGACTTGATTTGAGAAATTATATGAAATAATGCATGGGATGGCTAGAATTATGTATTGGATGAACAGAATGGATAGAGTGAAGTTTCTTTCCCTCTTGGACAACATCAGGACAAGGCCACTAAAATTGACTGGCAAGAGCGTTAGAAAAGACAAAAGGAAATATTTCTTACATTAGATTGCCGCAGATTAATCAGTGGAACTCCTTGTCACAGGATGTTCTGATGTCACTTGGCCTAGATACATTTCAAAGGGGATTAGAAAGATTTATGGAGGAAATTTCATCACAGGTAACAAGCCATGATGACTATATGCAGCCCCCCAAGTTTTAGAGGTAGCCTATCTCTGAAAACCAGATGCAAGAGAATAGCAACAAGACACAGGTATCATGTTGTCTTGAGTATTCCCGGAGGCATCTGTGGGCACTCTGAAATACACGAAGCTAGTTGGGCCCTTGGCCCTTGGTTTGTAACCTAACCCATATTATAAGTAGTTTTTGGGAGGAAATAGGAAATTTTGTATATAAAAAAAATGGGTGTTGTCCCACTTACATAATTTGTCTGAATGCAATTTGGATTTCTGATTGCGGAAATTGGAAGTATTGTAGCTGTGTTGAGGGTCTTGGTTGAGTTGTAAGGTGGAAAAAACCTTACGTTGTAAGATTTGAAAAAATTTGTAAGATTTGGAAAAAAATCCCCCTTGTCCCATGTTTTTTTTTTTGAAAAAAAAAGTTTTATTTTGTTTTATATTAAAGTCATGGGGAAGGGATACAGAACAAAAAAAAGGGAATTATGGGGTACTCAGGAACACACATAAGGTTATTGTTGCAAACGTACCATACAACGCTTTAGTTATCTTTATGTTATTTCTATCTTGTACCCAAAGTGTAAAATATAATATATCATATAATCTATTACCAACTACTATAATCGATTAACACTTAGTATCCATCCAGTCATAAAAAGATTTCCAATTCTCTATTACTCTATTTGTTTTTACTTCTCTTAATCTTTCTGTCAAAATATCCATTTCAGCTACTTCATAAATTTTCTTAATCAATTGATCAATAGTCGGGATATTCTCTTTTTTCCAATCTTGAGCATATAAAAGTCTTGCTGATGTAGTAACATAGATAATCATATATCTTTGCTTCGTATCTGAAAAATCTTGCAAAATATTTCACAAAAATACCTCTGGCTTAAAAGGAATGAAACAATCTAAAATTTCTTGTAATATTCTATGTACCTCTCTCCAATATTTTCTTGCTTTCGCACATGTCCACCATAAATGAAAATAGGTTCCTACTCCCTTGTTACATTTCCAACATACATTTGAAGAATTTTTATACATTCTAGCAATTTTATCTGGAGTGATATGCCATCTATAAAACATCTTATATATATTTTCTCTATATGAAACTGCTTTCAGTAATTTAATATTAAATTTCCATACTTTATCCCATTCTTCCAACGGTATTACATATCCAAAATTTTTCGCCCATTTAATCATAGCCTCCTTTACCACTTCATCCTCCATCTTTAGATTTAACAAAATTACATACATTCTTTTAATAAATTTATCTTTATCTGTTAATAAATTATTATCAAACTCTATATTTTCTTTATAAAATCCTGTTTTTAAATCCTCTTTAAGTCTTGATCTAATTTGCATAAATGTCCACCAATCTAAAATAATATTTTTCTCTTTCAAAAGTTCCTCCGATAGTATTTGATTTTTTTCATCTAGTATCTCAGCATAAGTTCTATTTTGATCTTCTCTACACCAATCCGGATTTGATCCAACTTCAAGTGGTTTCACCCAACGTGGAATTTTATCATAAATCTTATACCTCAGCTGATCCCATATCCAAAGTAACGCTTTCCTCAAACAATGTTGTTTAAACATAGGATAATATTTCGCTTTATCATATATCAAAAATGCATGAAATCCAATTGGTAAATCGTACGTCTCTAATTTAATTGTCCTTCTATCAACTGGGCACACCCATTCTTTTATCCAATTTAATGCTGCTGCTTGATAGTAAATCAAAAAATTTGGTAAGCCACATCCTGCTCTTTCCTTCATATCTTGTAACAATTTCATCCGAATCCTTGGTTTTTTTCCTTGCCATATAAACTTAGACATTAATTTATCAAGTTCTTGAAAATAAGTTTTCTTCAAAATAATAGGGATCGTTTGAAACAAAAATAATAGCTTCGGTAAAACATTCATCTTAATTGCTGCAATTCTTCCCAGAAACGACAACTGCAATTTTTTCCACTTATCGCATTCATTTTGAATCTCTTTTAATAGCTTATAATAATTTTCTTTCATCAAAGTACTATTTTTATTTGTTATTGTTACACCCAAATATCTCAATTTGTCTGTTATCTGTAGACCCCACTTTTCAAAATCTTTCTTCTCCGTAGATTTTATATTTTTTAACAGCAATTTCGTTTTCTGATAATTAATCTTCATACCAGCCACCTCTCCATATTCTCTCAAATCTTCCATTAAACTATCCATCGATTCTTTGGGGTCTTCCAATATAAACACCACATCATCTGCATATGCCTGCAACTTAAATTCTTCATCTTGAACCTTTATTCCCTTAATTCTTTGATCTTCTCTAACTATTGTTGCAAATATTTCCAAGGATAATATAAACAATAATGGAGAGAGAGGGCATCCTTGTCTTGTTCCTTGATTAATTGAAATTTCTTCCGTTAAATCTCCATTGATTTTAATTCTGGCAACCTGTTTTTTATAAATTCCTTTTATAGCCAAAAGAAAATGTTGTCCACAACCTATCGCTTCCAACTGTAACATCATAAAGTTCCAATTTACATTATCAAATGCTTTCTGCGCATCTAAAAAGATCAAACCTAATTTCTTAGAGACATCTTTCTCGCAATATTCCAACACATCAATTATTATTCTCATATTTTTTCTCAATTGTCTTTTTGGAAGGAATCCTGCTTGATCATGATGAATCCAAACTGACAAAATTTCTTTTAATCTTGACGCCAATATTGTTGTAAAAATCTTATAATCCACATTCAATAATGAAATTGGTCTATAATTTTTAATGTCATTCATCTCTGTTTGCGATTTATGAATCAAAGTTATTGTGGCTTCCTTCCATGTATCCGGAATTTCTCCCAATGTCCATATTGAATCCAACAACTCTTTAAAGGGAAGTATCAGCACATCTTCCAATTTTTTATAATACTGAGCAGATAAGCCATCCTGTCCTGGTGCCTTAATAATATTTTGTTTAAATATTGCTTCTTTTATTTCGGCAATTGAGATTTGTTTTTCCAAATATTCCTTTTGTTCCTCTGTCAATTTTATCTTGTTGTTTTTCCAAACATAATCTTGCTGTTGTTTACTATCTATTTCTTTATTTTCATAAAGTCTTTGATAAAACCGTTTCACAATTTCTTTAATTTCATTAAATTTAGTCTTCTCTTGCCCTTTTTCGTCTTTTAAATTGTTAATAATATTTCTTTGTCTTTCCTTCTTCAATCTATAGGCCAGCCATCTTCCTGGCTTATTAGCGTTTTCAAAGAAATTTTGTCTAGTCATTTTCAATTGTCTCTCCAATTCTTCCATTTGCAATACATTAATCTTATGTTGCAATTTTTTAATTCTCAATCTTATCTTAGAATTTGTTGGATTAACTTGTGAATTTTGTTCTTCTTTCTTTAGAGTTGAATATAATTTTCCATTTCTCTTTGTTTTTCCAGTTTTTGTTTTTTTGCCTCCCTAATCATCAAGCCTCTAAAAAATGCTTTACTTGCATCCCAAACAGTTTGAATTTTCATCTCCTGTTGCAAATTAATTTTAAAGAACCACTCCATTTCTGTTTTGGCCGACACCACAAAATCTTTATTTTCTAATTTCAAATTATCCAATCTCCACATCCATCTTTTGCTTCTCTTATTTAAAATCAATAGAACTGGATTATGATCCGCAAATGTATTTGGTAGTATTTCAGCTTCAAATTGTCTTTCTCCGCTTAAAATCGAAATCCAGCTCATATCAATCCTTGACCAAGACTTATGTCTAGCTGAGTAAAATGTATATTCTTTCTTCTCCGAATTTAGAGTTCTCCAAGCATCTATTAAATTAAATTCATCCACCATTTCCAGAAAAGCCTTTGAAAGTATACCTCCTCCATTTGATTTCTTATCTGATTTTCGATCCATCTTCTTATCAAAAACTGCATTGAAGTCCCCCAGAATCATCAATTCCAAATTATTATAATTAATTAATTGTTTATGTAATGCTTCGAAAAACACCTCTTGTTTATTATTAGGTGCATAGATGTTTACGACCAGCATCTCTTTATCTTGAATTTGAATTTTTACTATCAGAATTCTTCCCTCGTCGTCTTTCCAAATCAATTCAGGTGATAAGTTTTGTCTTATATAGGTTGCCACTCCCTTCTTTTTCTTATTCTTATCCAATGAAACAAATAATTCCCCCAATTTATCATTTCCTAAAAGCTTTTTTTGATTTTCTTTAATGTGAACTTCTTGTAAACATATAATATCTAAATTCAGTTTTTTCAATTGCAAAAAGGTCTTCCTTCGTTTTTGGGGGATGTTTAAACCATTCACATTAACTGAAACAGCTTTAATTTGTCTGGTTGCCATAATCAAATTAATTTTATTCTTTTAAAAAAATTTTACTTCTTTTTCTCCTTCTTTTTCTTCTCTTCTTGTTTTCCCATTCTTCTAGTAGTTCTTCTCTCCAGTCTGGGGGTAGCTGCACCTAACTTCTCGTCTTCTTGAGATCCTTCTTGTGAAACTTCATCTTTACTGTCTTCTTCTTGATCTTGAGAGCTCTCTTCTTCTTCCGAACTGCTAACCTCTTGTGGTTCCATTCGTGCTGCTTCAATTGATATTTTCTCTTCTGCTCTTTTCCTTTCCATGTTTCCAAAATCTTGTCCAAATTTCTCCATAAACTGTTGCAATTTAAAAATCGAGTTGATATTCTGTCTTCTCCCTCCATATGTAAAGATCATCCCTTCAGGGAGCAACCATCGATATCTAATCTGCTTTTCTCTCAAGAGGGATGCCAGACCTTTATAGGGTGCTCTTTTCTTCCGTACTTGAAAAGGAATTTCGCGTAAAATCAACAGCTTGTTCTCCGCCACATATCTTTCCTTTTCTTCCAAAATTCTCAGCACCTCATCTCTTAATCGTTTCTTCACGAACCTTATCATCACTTCTCTAGGTCTGTTGTTTCTTCTCGAAAAGCTTGACTCTATCCGATATATAACATCTATCCCTTCTTCCAATATTTCTTCCGAAATGTTTGTCTCTTCAATCAGCCAATTTTTTATTACTTCATAGGTACGTTCCTCACGATTATCCGGGTAGTTCTGTAAGCGAATTTTAAAACCGGCTCTGTCCATTTCCTGTCTTAATTGAACCAATTCCACCTCCTGATGGTCCATTTTTAAATCACTTAATTCAGTCTCTACTTCATTTAATTTAATCCTTATCTTCTTTCTATCTTTCGCTGCTTCTTTAGCTTCCTTTGCATTTTTTGTAATTTGAACCTGTAATTCATCTATCTTCTGGTCAATTTTAGCCATCACTCTATGTTCAGAATCTCTTATTTCATTTCTAATTTGTTCTAGTAGCCATTGCATTGATTGCATTGATTCTTGATGTTGGCTCTCTCTTCTTTGCTCACCAGCCTTTTGTTCTTGCCTCATTAATGTCATGGTCTGTAAACTTGGTGCAGGAGATGTTCTAGCAGGTGCCTTAGAAATATCTTTTCTTTCCTTATCTCTAGACGTCATCTTTCAATATTAATTATTTTTATAATATATAGTTTTTAATAAACCTCTTATGTATCAATTGACACTGCAATTATTAACTCTAATGTACCTTTAATTTCCAAAACTTTACTTATATGTATATATCACCAATTCAATTATTTCTTTAAATCCTAATGCAAATCCACAAAACCACCAATACTGACTATAAACAAAGAGATAAATTCGTCTCTATTAAGTATCAATATTTCTATCTCTTCAATCTAACTCAGCTGTAAAAATCCCTTAATTCAGAGTTATATAAAAATTTCCAAGAGAAAAAAAAATTCAGTTAGAAAAGCAATTAATATTCACAGTATTCCAAATAGTTCTTAAAAAAAATAGTTCCTTTCTCCCTCTAATTCTTCTCCAGCTTCACACCACTAACCGGATCTTCATTCCATTGTTCACAGCAAAGTTCAGTGTCTCCCTCCGCTTCTCTCTTCCGTCTAATGTCTCACTCCGCTTCTTCCCACAGTCTAGCAAATCTTATTTCAGTCTCTCAAATCCTTCCGCAGCTCAATTGAGCTTCAAGCTTACCATTACCCCATTCGTCTTTATGTCCTTCCGCCCCTTCTCTCCAACAAAACAAAGCCCAAACAGAGAAAATAAAAACCCAAAAATCAAAAGAATCCCCTCCAAAAAGAAAAAAGAAAAACCTTCCCCCCTTTCCCCCAAAAATCTAATTACATTCTCCCCAACTTAAAAAGAAAGAAAAAGTGCGTTAACGCATGGTTCACCTCCGTCTTCCGCAGCTTCTCTCTCCGTTTCACAGATCGTATCCCTCCGCCATAAAAGAAAAAGAAAGCAAGTCTTTAATCCACATCCAAAGAGAAAACCCCAAAAATATAAAATCCAAACCTTCCCAATAAGGGAAGGGAGAAGGAAAAGAAGAAAAAGTTTATAATCTACACTTAAAGCGCTCAAATCCCGCGTTGTTTATAAGTCCTCTGTTTACATTCCATTCCGTCACCGCCTCTCCCCTCCGTCGGAACTTTTTTCTACTCCAAAGTCTCCTTCCAGACTTTCTTTCCCTTATAATCCAAGTCAATATTTACAAAGAGGAGTAAGATTCCAACTTCTAGTCCATATAATAGCAAAGTTTTTTATAGCATCCAGGCACACTCACTCTGTCTCAAATACAGCGTCTTTCCATTCATCAAAGCTGCGCTTCAATCTTCCTTATTCAAATCCTTATTTCAGATCCTGCAGATTTTTTTTTCCAGATACAAGCCTTCCACTATTTTAATAGCTTTCTAGACCATCCAAAATAACATCAATAACAAACGTTTTGATAGCTTCTAGTCCATCCACCAAATTCAAATCCAAAACGTTCAGAAACCCAAAACTCAGTTCAAAACTCTCTCCAGCAACAAGCAACAAGTCTGATTCTTCCAAAAGCGGGTTTGAGCCAATAGTCTTTATTGCTTCAGCCAGCTTCCGATAAAACTTCTGGCTCTCGCTTCTCGCCGCTATTTTAGAAACCCTTTAAGCTTGATCCCTCCACGCCTCTTGAAATATTATTTCCATCATACTCACACACTTCGGATATCTTCTTTCCAGATTATCTTAATGAAAACAGTACGTTGCAACTGGTGAGCGGTGCGACGACTATACAGCCAGACTTGGCTGTTTACTGCCTCCTGCACGCATGTAAGCTACTTTCCTGGGAGTTCCAACCGCCGCTGCAACCCGCAAGAAAGTTTGCTTAGCCACTTAGATCTTCTCTCCTGGAGATCTAAAGGACTTACCAGCCGGTAAGTCGTGCATGGAAACAGAAAAATGCCTCCAGTCTGTGGAGTTCACAGACTTTTGGCCATTTCTCGTCGGGCTAGACACGCCCACCCCCCTTGTCCCATGTTAACGTATCCCCATACCTCTGGATTTGTTTTCTCAGGTTTCAGTTATTCATGATTTCCCCTATCATGTTCCATCACCCCCTGTTGCACTCATGATTCATCTCTCTTGGTTACTTTTGCTGTCTCCTATGCTTTGGTAGGTCCTCTTGCTATCCATCTTCGTTGGTAGCCCTCCATCCTGCTTCTTGTCCGTCTTTGTTTGCAGTCCTCCAACTAATTTCCTTAGAAGCTAGGTTTTTTGTTGTTGAAAGTATTATAGTACTTTGAAAGCTTACTTTGAAGCCTCCCCTCTGCTTGCACAGCCCCAGAATACTGAGTATCCAGCTTGCAGCTTCTGGTTGTGCCCCAGAATGCCTACTGCAACACTAAGTACATGCTGTTTGCTATTAGCTGTAGTTTCCGGTATCTATGATAGCAGCAGGAACGTATCCCCTGTGAATGTAGGGGTGGGATTTGACTGTAGTGCAGTGGTATTGAAAGTTTTTAGACCAGGACCTACTTTTTAGAATGGCACTTGTTTTGGGACCCACTGGAAGTTATGTCATTAACCTGGAAGTGATGTTGTAGCAGGAAGTAACATCATCAAGCAGGAAGTGCTGTCATTGTAGCATAATATAATGACACTCCTGAAATGCAAATTGGCATTCTTGGACTGCAGCAATTGTACAACCATGAAACGTTCCCGACAGAAAGCAGGATTATGACAAAATATGATGTAAAAACACTGAACTAAAAACAAATCTTTAAAAAAACCCCTCACCTAAAAATTCAAACTGTTAACACTCAGAAAAGGAATATAAGAAGAGTAGGGTCTGCAATTTCCAAGGTGGTTATTCCCAGGTTTCCACAACCCACTTGACAACAGGTTGTGACCCACAGTTTTGAATAACACTTCTGTAGTGGTAAAATCCAGTTTGGTATTAAGGCCCAATCCTATCCAACTTTCCAGTGCTAATTCAGCAATGGCAATGAAGTGTGCACAGTATCCTGTGATGATGGAGGCCTCTTCAAGGTAAGGGAGTCATGGAGGCCTCTTCAAGGTAAGGGAGCTGGAAAGTTGGATAGGATTGGGTCCTTAAACTGTTCTATATTATAAGCAAAAAGAAAAAGAGGCCATACAAAAAAAAAACTGCAAGGAGTAGCTAGAAGACTCTTACAACCAATCCCGGGCTGCCCATAGCGCCGATGCAGGGGTGTCGAGAGGCACCTCCCTGTGTCGGCACTAACGCACTGAGACCAGCTTTGCCTGCAACACCAGCCTCGGTGTGCCGGCACTGCACCTCCCCTGCACCAGTGCTGGTGCAGGGAAGGAACCATGTTGGCAGGAGGAAGGGAGTGGGTGGCTGGAGGGCATTTCTGGGAGGGTTGTGGGTGGGCCGGCCCAGGAGGAGGGCGGGCTTCATATTCTGCCTTATGGCCAAATCCTAAGCCTGTTCCCCAGGCCCTGCGGACTCTCAGATCTGGACTTTCTGTTTAACAGGCGTAGATCCAAGGAGTCCATAGGGGAGGCTGGCTCCTTCCCATGTGCAAGAGTGCAAATTTTGGAAGAGCCTTCCAAAAGCAGCAGGCCCGCCAGCCTGCCTGATCCTCTTAATTAGCATGAAAAGGTTAACTTTTTCTTCTGAGATTTTTTTTAAAAAAATAGGTTAACATAGAGGTTCCTTAAAGATGACACATTGTCCAAAACATGCTGGGTATTTTGTCTACAGTTAAATGAATTCTCTATTTACCAGCCTTTGATTTGCATCTTTGCATCATGATGTGACTTAAACAAATTGATCCTGATCTGGCTGATCTGCTCTTGATCCAAGAGCAGCCAGGAGGGCTGGCAGAGGAGAAAGCGAAACTCGGTGTGCTGCAGGGTGGAGGCAGGCTCGTAGCGATGGCTGCGGAGAGCGACAGGAAGGGGCTGCGGGACAAGGGGACTTGCCCCGTCTGCCTGGATGTCTTCACTGACCCCGTCCTGCAAGACTGCAGGCACAACTTCTGCCGCGCCTGCATCGCTGAGTGCTGCGGGAACCCGCCCTCTTGCACCGCCTGTCCCCACTGCAGGGAGCATGTGCAGACAAAGAGGCTGAGGCTGAACTGGCAGCTGGCCAACATGGTGCAGATCGCCAAGGAGCTGAGCGAGCTTCCGAAGCAGGAATCATCAGCAGGGGGTGCAGTCTGCGAGCGGCACCAGAAGCCCCTGAAGCTCTTCTGCCAGGACGACCAAGCCCCCATTTGCTTGGTGTGCGACCGGTCCAGCGAGCACCGAGCGCACCATGTGGTGCCCGTGGAGGAGGCTGCCCAGGATCAGATCTGTCACTCCCCAGAGATCCTGAGGAAAGAAAGAGGAAAATATTTTGTTGTGTAAAACAGAGAATGAGAAAGAAAGCCAAGATCTGCTTGAGACAGTGCAAGCAGAGAGGGAAAAGGCAGTAGCAGCCTTCAGTCAACTGCACCAGTTTCTGGAGGAACAGGAGAAACTTCTGCAGACCCAGCTGGCGGAGGTGGAGAAGGATATTGCAAGGCGAAGGGACCAGCACCAGGCCAGCCTTTCTGCAGAGCTCTCCTCCCTTGACAGTCTTATCTGGAAGCTGGAGAAGAAGAAGCAGCAGTCAGCAAATGAACTCCTGCAGAACATTGGGAACATCTTGGAGAGGTGCAAGAGGAAGTCGTTTGAGAATCCCGTGGCATTTCCTGTGGCACTGAAGTGGAGGATCCATGACGTCTCCGACCTAAATCTCTTTCTCGAGGCAATCATGAAGAGGTTCCAAGACTCTCTGGTCTCTGGACTTCAACTTCAAAAAGCAAATGTGACTCTGGATCCAGACACGGCTCATCCCCAGCTCATCTTGTCTCAGGATTGCAAGAGTGTGAAATATGGGCACAAATGTCAAAATCTGCCTGACAATCCTGAGAGGTTTGACTTTTGGTCCTTTGTGCTGGGCCATGAAGGATTCACAGCTGGCAGACATTATTGGGAAGTCGCTGTGGGAAGTGAGGGAGAATGGACTGTGGGGGTTGCCAGAAAGTCTGTGAGGAGAAAGGGCTATTTTGTTTTTAGCCCTGAGGAAGGGATCTGAGAATTTGGGATATGGGATGAGGAGTACAGAGTTTTCAATCCCCCTGATCGCACTCCTCTATCCTTGAGTCAGGAGCTCAAGAAGATTCGAGTGACTCTGAACTGTGAGGAAGGGCAGGTAGCCTTTTTCCATGCTGATTCAGGAGCCCATCTCTACACATACTCAGGAGCCTCGTTCTGTGGAGAGACCCTCTTGCCCTGCTTTTATGTGTCTGATGAAGCCCACCTGACACCCTTGTCCTGAGCCCCTCAAGGAGTGCAGAAATAGGTGTAGCTAACCTCCCCACATCCTGAAACACATTCAGCCTCAGGACTCTCCTGAAAAACAACATTTTTCTGTAATGTTTGCATTCAAGCTGTATTTGTGTAGCATTGATTGGCTAACGTTTGTGACAGCCATGAAACAACTCCCTCCTCCTCTTTTCAGTGAACTGCTTGCATTGCTAATTGGCTGAGCCTTGTATCAGTCAAAGAGGCATCTTCACCCCGCCCCTCAACCACAACAGTGTTCAAAGTAAAGGGAGAAAATTAGCAAAGCACAGAACAAACCTTGAATTTGATGCTGCTGAAAGTACTTGGCAGGGGAAGACCCAGAGGCAGGATCTCATTCCTCCCCAACACAGCTAGGAAAACAAACTAAAATTGAACCTGCTGTTTCCTTCCATTTCCAGAATTTCCTCTTCCATTTGGAACTCATTTCTTCAAAAGGCACAAATTTATTTGCATTCCTAAACTCTGCACTGTTAGAATGAATCTGTCACTCTAGTAAAAACCACTGATGATAATTAAAATATGTGTGACGAGCTGTGAGTGCGTCCTGGAACTATGTTCCTCCTGGAACTAAGTGTCTTGGAACCAAGTGCCAGGTAGGCGAGTTGAGCAGCTGTGTGAGTTCAGCAGCAGGGTGAGGAAGCCAGGGCCCCAAAACACTGTCCTTCAGCTTCTGTGAGAAGAGGAGTAGCCAATTCCCACATCTAATATAGCTATGCAGGCAGCCAGCCAGCAGCAGGGTGGGGGCTATCCAGTGTTTTGCACTGAGTGCCATATGTATGACTGTATGCCTCTTGAGCATAAGTCGTGGGTATGTCCTCGCTGCAAGGAGCTCCAAGCACTCAGGGAACGAGCCTGCTCCCTAGAGTCCTTGGTTGCGGACCTGGAGAAGCAGAGGCAGGTAGAGAGGGACCATGGTGAGACTTCTGGGGACTTGCAGGTTTCATCCCACCCTCAGAGGGGCAGCCCCTCGGCTGCTGGGGTAGGAAGTTTCAGGGCTGGAGGACGTCACTCTGGAAAAGAGGGAAACAATCCTCTAGGGGGGACCCCTTCTTCAGGTGACGGGCCCATATCCAGTCGCACCAAGGATACTCCTCAGCGGGAGGGGGGTCAGGGGCTTCTTGTAGTGGAAGATTCTATAGTTAGGAATATGGAGAGGGGGGTCTGTGATGGATGTGAAGACCGCATGCTGACATGCCTGCCTTGTGCGAAGGTTGCGGACATCACATCTCGTCTAGATGGGTTGGTAGAGAGTGCTGGGGAGGAGGTAGTGGTGGTGCACATTGGCACCAACGACATGGGAAAATATAGTTGGGTAGTCCTGGAGGCCAAATTTAGGTTGTTAGGGAGGAAGTTGAAAACCAGGACCCCAAAGGTAGCGTTCTCAGAAGTGCTGCCTGTTCCACACGCAGGGCCAGGTAGGCAGGCAGAGATTAGAAGTCTCAATGTGTGGATGAGACGGTGGTGTCGGGAGGAGGGGTTTAGATTTATTACGCACTGGGGAGTGTTTCAGGGCAAGCCAAGCCTGTACAAGAAGGACGGGCTGCACTTGAACCAAAATGGAACCAGACTGCTGGCGCGTAATATTAAAAAGGTAGCAGAGCAGCTTTTAAACTAAACTCCAGGGGAAAGCCGACAGGAGCCGAGTGGCATCCGGTTCAGGACTCCTCAACCCAAGGGAATAAGGGTGGCGAGGTGACAGAAGAACAAGGTAATGATAGTAGAGTATGAGTTATGAGTAGAAGCAAGGTTATGAGTAGAAGCATGTTGGGAAGTGATAGTGAGTTTAGCAAAATAAGAGACTGTAGAGCTAAAAGTGGAAGCAAGCAGTCCTTCTTTGGCAACCTGTTGCTGGCGGCTCGGAGTCCCACTCCCCCCAGCACGAGAGCACTTACCATCGGGCAACGGGGGGATGGTCGCGCCAGCTGCGGCATCCGGCAGGGCCGCCGCAAGACCCAGGCTGCCGGCAAAGGAGCCCGCTGGGTGGCTGGGCGAGCTCTACGGCCCTGCGCCCAGTGAGTGGCAGGTGGCTGCGGGGCCGAGCGCCCTCCAGGCGCACGGCGCAGAGCTCCCGATGGGGCGTTGAGGCTTGTGGCCTTGCCGGCCCGAGGCCTCGCAAGATCCCGAGCCCGGGATCTCGTTCGGGGTGGGACTTCTGGGAAGGCCCAAAGTCTCGTGAGATCTTGAATGCGAAATCTTGCGCCGGGGGGGGAGGGACTTCCGGATCCCTGGCCAGAGCTCATAAGGAGCTTGGCCGGGGAGGTGAGCGGTCGCTCCTCAGCGTGGGGCGAAAGTCAAGCGCCCGAGGACACCGTGGGGGCTGGCCACCCTCCTCGCTGGACAACTTCCTCGAGGACCCCTGCAGGGGCCCTGCCAGCGGCCGGTGGGGCAGCACCTAGGGGGGCAGCACCTGGGCACCGGCCGCTTCACTGGGGTGAGGTTGGGGGAGGCGGGCACTCCTGTACTGGCATACCTCCCCCGAGGCAGGAGAGACCCCACCTCAGCCCAGATTCATACGCCTGGGGGCCGAGAGGGGGCGCATGCTGGCAGCCGCCCCCATTCCTACTCCTCGACGCCCCACCAAAGGGAGGCCTCGACAACCTCAGCCACAGCACCTACTCCCAGAGGCCCACCGGCAAAGGCGCCATTCCTGTTGAACCCCCACCCGAGGGGCGTGGGGGGATGCTGACCTGGACTGTAAAGACTGAAGAGGCCCGTGACGTAGCACAGCCTTCCCCCTGTATCCTGGGGCGTACCCCCAGATGAGTGTCAAACGGTGCTTCTCAATAAAGTACCTCCAGAACGTGAGCCTCGCCTCCCACCTGTCTGTCTGCAGCGTCCACGAGAAGCGCCAGCAGGTACACACCCTCCTCAGGTCAGCCATGTTGAGGGGCCCCGGGGAAGTGCCCATGGAGGCGGATGCGACACTGGTGGAGAATGCAGGTAGTGCCCCTGGAGGAGCAGTGGTGGCCGTCAGGGACGCCCCGCCTGACTGGGTCCTGTGGTTCGTGACCCAGCAACAAGCCCAGGTTGACGGGCAGCAGCTATTGTTGGCCGCCATCGCTGACCAGCAGGCCATGCTTGGGAGACACCTGACTAGTGGGGGCCTCCCAGGGCCCATACAGGCACCCCTGCTGCCTCCCGCTCCACTACACCAGGACTGAGGGCCGCCCATCCGGATCAGTAAAATGGGGCTGGAAGATGACCCAGAGGCTTTCCTGAACACCTTAGAGCGGGTGGCGACTGCTGCAGGGTGGCCGGCGACCCAGTGGGCCGCGATACTTACGCCATGCCTAACCGGGGTCGCCCAGGAGGCTGTTGACACATTGACTGCCGTCGAAGCCGCCGACTATGATATAGTACGGGCCACCATCCTGGGGACCCTCAACGTTTCTGAAGAAACTTATCGGAGGTGCCTCTGGGACGTCGAGTTCCCCCGAGGGTACAGCATACGGTTGGTGGCCAACTGCATAAGGAACCTGTGGTGGCGTAAGCTGGCGATCCGCACCGCGGAGGAGGTGGCAGAGTTGGTTCTCTTTGAACAGTACAGTTCCTGACGGTCTTGCCAACAGCGGCTCACAATTGGGTCTTATGCCAACAACCCAAGACCCTGGAGGCGGCTGCCACCGCCATGGAGACCTACGAGACGGCCACCCACCCTGGATATAGCACCGCACTGAGCGCCAGCGGCCAAGGACCGGATCCTCGACAAATAACCCCTCGGACACCAGCCGGTCCAGCAGGACGACACCTGCCCCCCCGCACTGCGATGGGACCCACGGGACGACACGTCATCATGGTGGATCGGACCACCAACCGACGGGAGGGGCCTGCAGACCCCTGGGCTGGCCCCACGGACGGACACTACCCCTGCTCCATCATCTACCAGCCGAGGCCCCAACCTCGTTTGTTTTACCTGGGCCACATCCAGGCCACATCCGGTGCGACTGTCCCCTCATGGAATGCTCACGGGCTAAGGCTTGGACCGTGGCCCAGGTAAGGGGGCCCCAGGAGCAGGCCCACCCAGTGGTGGACGCTCAAGTGGATGGGCGGTGGGTGACCGCCCTGTTTGTCTCGGGCTGCACCCGCACGCTAGTGTAGAGAGTGCAGGGGCACCCCCTGGATGTGATATTATTGGTATGGTGCATCCATGGGGACGTCCGCCCCTACCACTTGCGGTGGGCCAAGGTTCGGGGGGGACTGCCAGTTTCTGAAAGTGGGAGTGGTCCCGCACCTGGACTATGGCATAGTGATAGGGAGAGACTGGCCCGGGCTTGCACAACTGTTGCGCCGGGCCACCGCCACCGAGGGAGCCCTGGCGGGGGGAGGAGGTCATGACGGGGACTGGCCTGGCCCCCATGGAGGACATTCGCCTCTGGCAGCGGGATGACCCCACCCTTAGGGCAGCCTTAGAGGCTGCAGCCAACCCCGATCCTGGCCAAGACGTCCCGCAGTTTACCTTCCAGCAGGACGTCCTGTACCAAGTAGGGCGCGACCCACACACCGGGCACTCAGTCGACCAGTTGGTGGTGCCAGGCCCCCTCAGGACCCAAGCCCTGCAGGTGGCGCATTGTGTGCCCATCGCCGGGCACTTGGTGGCGGAAAATACATGGCAGTGACACACCCAAAGATTCTATTGGCCGGGGATTAGGGAGCACCTGAATCGCTACTGCGCCTCCTGCCCCGAGTGCCAGCGGACGCAGCCCCGGGGCCCACCAGGAGGGAGACTCATACCCCTCCCTATGATCAGCGTGCCCTTCGAACTGCTGAGGATAGACCTGGTAGGGCCCCTACTGCCCACCCAGGGGGGCTACACCCACATCCTTGTACTAGTTGACTACGCCACCCAGTACCCAGAAGCGGTGCCTCTGCGGAAGACGAGCGTTACCACCATAGCAAGGGAGCTACTGAAGGTGTTCTCCCGGGTGGGCTTCCCCAAGGAGATCATTACTGATCAGGGCACCAACTTTATGGGGCGGGTCCTCCAGGAGTTGTGTGGACCCTATGGGTACAACCCCTCCTTACATCTGTGTATCACCTGCAGACGCATGGGCTGGTCGAGAGGTTTAAGCAAACCTTGAAGAGCATGCTACGGAGGTCCGTGGGAGAAAACCCCGGGCAGTGGGCTCATCTCCTTGATCCCCTCTTGTTTGCAGTTAGGGGGATTCCCCAGGACTTTCCCCCCCTTTAAGCTGGTGTTTGGGCGCCGACCGCAAGGGGGGTTGGACGTCCTCCTGGACGAGTGGATCTAACTGCGCGGGGCCCCCAAGTCAAATGTCCAGTACATCCTGGAACTGTGTGAGAGGCTGGCACAGTTAGCCGACTGGGCAGGCATGCGCCTACAGGAGGCCCAGATATCACAAAAACTGCAGTATGACCACCAGGTACGGCCCTGGTCCTTCCAGCCAGGGGACAGGGTGTTGCGCCTGTTGCCTACCTCGGACACCAAGTTGCTCGCTAAATGGCAGGGGCCGTATGAAGTAATGTGACAAACGGGGCACGTGGAATATGAGATCCGGTGCCCAGAGCACCACCCGGAGTGCCAAATATATCATGTCAATTTATTTATTGGCGAGTGCAGGAGTGCCTCGTGGCGGCAGGATCTGAGGAGTGGGGCCCATCCACAGCCAATACACAGCTCACCCCGCCGCTTTCACTGGGAGACGGGCTGGCACCTGATCAGGTGGTCCAGGTTAGATCCCTCAAGCGGGATTTCCCCAATGTATTCTCCACAATCCCAGGGTGTACGTGGTTGGCAACACACCATATCGAGACTGAGGAAGGGAGGGTGGTGTTCCTACCCCTCCGCTGGTGACCATACCATCTGGACAGGGTACTGTGGGAGGAGGTGGATGAAATGCTGAGGCTCGGGGTGATCGAGCCCTCCCAGAGCCCCTGGAGGAGCCACCCGGTCATGGTGCCCAAACCTGACGGGTCAGTGCAGGTGTGCATCGATTTCAGGAAGGTTTACGAGGTGTCAGAGTTCGATGCCTACCCGATGCCCATTGTGCCGGGGCTCCTTGAGCGGCTAGGGAGAGCACAGTACCTCTCCAAATTAGATCTCATGAAGGAGTACTGGCAGATCCCCCTTTCACCTGCCTCCTGGGTCAAAACGGCCTTCGTGGCCCCCCAGGGCTTATTCCAATTCGTACGAATGCCCTTCGTCCTGCACAGGGCAGCCGCGACCTTTCAGAGACTTATGGACCGGATCCTCCGGGAACATCAAGAGTACGCGGCCGCCTATATAGTCGACATCATTGTTTACAGCACCTTGTGGGAACAACACCTGATGGACTTGCGGGCAGTCCTCCAGGCCCTGCGACAGGCCGAGTTGATAGCCAACCCTGCGAAGTCCGCAGTGGGGTTGGCTAGCATGCAGTATTTAGAGCATATCGTAGGAGGGGGGCAAGTGCGGCCCGTTATGGGGAAGGTCCAGATGCTCCAGGCCCAGCCTCGCCCGCAGTGCAGAAGGGACATCCAGAGGTTCCTGGGGCTTGCCGGCTATTACAGGGGGTTCATCCCCGGCTTTGCAGCCCCTAGCCGCATCCTTGACCTACCCGGGGGAGCTGACCCGGGGGGAAAGGTAGGCCACGATGGGAATGGACCCCAGAGTGCGAAGCAGAGTGCGAAGCAGGCCTTATGCGCAGAGCCTGTTTTGCGGGCTCCCCTTCAAGCGCCCCTTTATTGTCCATACAGATGCCTTCGGGGTTGGGTTGGGTGCAGTGCTGTCCCGGGGGAGGTCCCCGACGAACACCCAATCCTCTATCTCAGTTGAAAGCTGACGCTGGCCGAAAAGCCATACGCAGTGATCGAACGAGAGGCCCTAGCCATAAAATGGGACCTGCATGCCTTAAGGTATTATCTCCTGGGAGCACCTTTCACACTCGTGACAGACCGCGCTCCTTTAACGTGGCTACACAGAATGAAAGAAACCAACCCCAGGCTGACCCATTGGTATATGGCCCTCCAGCCGTACGTCTTCAGGATATGATACCGAAAGGGAAAACAGCACGCTAATGCTGATTTTTTCCCTGGCAGGGCCTGGACCTTCCGTGGCCAGACGACGTCGCCACCCCGGTCATAAGGCGGGGGTCGCCAGCGGCTCAGCGCCCCGCTCTCCTGGCGCGAGAGCACTTACCATTGGGTGGCGGGGGGGACGGTCGCGCCAGCTGCGGCATCCGGCAGGGCCGCCGCAAGACCCAGGTTGCTGGCAAAGGAGCCCGCTGGGTGGCTGGGCGAGCTCTATGCACCCAGCCAGGAGGGCTGCTGGCCCAGCCCCACGCTCAGCGAGTGGTAGGTGGCTGCGGGGTCAAGCGCCCTCCCGGCGCACGGCATGGAGCTCCTGATGGGCCGTCGAGGCTTGTGGCGTTGCCGGCCTGAGGCCTCGTGAGATCCTGAGTCTGGGATCTCGTTCGGGGCGGGACTTCTGGGAAGGTCTGAAGTCTTGCGAGGTCTCGAATGCGAGATCTCGCGCCGGGGGGGGAGGGACTTCCGGATTCCCGGCCAGAGCTCATAAGGAGCTTGGCTGGGGAGGCGAGCGGTCACTCCTCGGCGCGGGGCGAAAGTCAAGCGCCCGAGGACACTGCGGGGGCTGGCCACCCTCCTCCCCGGACAATCTCCTCAAGGACCCCTGCAGGAGCCCTGCCAGGGCCGGTGGGGCAGCACCCGGGGGGCAGCCACTTCATCCACCACCACTGGGGCGAGGTTGGGGGAGGCTGGCACTCCTGTACTGCCATACCTCCCCCGGGGCAGGAGAGACCCCACCTCAGCCCAGACCCATACGCCTGGGGGCCGAGAGGGGGCGCATGCTGGCAGCCGCCCCCATTCCTACTCCTCGACGCCCCACCAAAAGGAGGCCTCGACAACCTCAGCCACAGCACCTACTCCCAGAGGCCCACCGGCAAAGGCGCCATTCCTGTTGAACCCCCACCCGAGGGGCGTGGGGGGATGCTGACCTGGACTGTAAAGACTGAAGAGGCCCGTGACGTAGCACAGCCTTCCCCCTGTATCCTGGGGCGCACCCCCAGATGAGTGTCAAACGGTGCTTCTCAATAAAGTACCTCCAGAACGTGAGCCTCGCCTCCCGCCTGTCTGTCTGCAGCGGCCATGAGAAGCGGCAGCAGGTACACACCCTCCTCAGGTCAGCCATGTTGAGGGGCCCCGGGGATGTGCCCATGGAGGCGGATGCGACAGGACCCCATATACAAGTGCTTTTATACTAATCCTCGGATTCTTCGAGCAAAGGTGGGAGAATTGGAATGTTTAGTGGCTAGGGAGAATATTGACATAGTGGGCATAACAGAAACCTGGTGGAATGC
>JAJKFI010000064.1:6096138-6197501 GCA_029204185.1 Lerista edwardsae
GACTCTGGATATAATACTGTGTGACACCCAGGACCTGGTTAGGGATGTCAATGTTATAGAGCCATTAGGGAACAGTGACCATGCTGCGATCTGGGGGTAGTATGCCAAATAAATCTGATACAAAAACCCTTGACTTTCAAAGGGCAAATTTCCCACAAATGAGGAAACTAGGTAGGAGGAAGTTAAAAGGGAAGGTGAAAAAAGTGCAAACACTCGACAAAGCATGGAGGTTGTTTAAAATAATAGTAGTGGTGTAGTATTAAAGTACTATTAAGTAATAGTATTAAAATAATAGGACGTGGTGGCGCAGCGAGTTAATCCGCTGTCGCTGGGCTTTCAACCGCAAGGTTGGAAGTTCGAGACTGCGTGACGGAGTGAGCTCCCGTTGCTTGTCCCAGCTCCTGCCAACCTAGCAGTTCGAAAGCACCTAAAATGCAAGTAGATAAATAGGGACCACTTTGGTGGGAAGGTAACGGCGTTCCGTGCGCTACGGCGTAGAGTCATGCTGGCCACCATGATCGGACAAAAAAAAAAAACGCCGGCTCACAGGCTTTGAAACGGAGATGAGCACCGCCCCCTACAGTCGGTCACGACTAGACCATTCGGTCGTGGGGAAACCTTTACCTTTTTAGTAGAAGCCCAGGGGAAGTGTATCCCACAAAGAAAGAAGGGCTCAGCTAAATGCAAGGGGGTGCCAGCATGGGTAACGGGCAAAGTTAGAGAGGCTGTAAAGGGCAAGGAAGCTTCCTTCCGTAAGTGGAAGTTTTGCCCAAATGAAGAAAATAAAAAGGACCATAAACTCTGGCAAAAGACATGTAAGAAGGTGATATGGGAGGCCAAGAAAGACTTTGAGGAACGCATGGCTAGCAACATAAAGAATAATAATAAAAGCTTTTTTAAATATATTAGGAGTAAGAAACCTGCCAGAGAGGCAGTTGGCCCGCTGGATGGTGAGGGAGGGAAAGGGGAGATAAAAGGGGATGTAGAGATTGCAGAGAAATTAAATGAATTCTTTGCATCTGTCTTCACGACAGAAGACCTCGGGCAGTTACCACTGCCTGAACAGTCCCTTTTGACTAGGGAACTAAGTCAGATAGAAGTTAAAAGAGAGAATGTGTTAGATTTAATTGATAAATTAAAGATAAATAAGTCACCGGGCCCAGATGGTATTCACCCAAGAGTTATAAGGAGCTAAAGAATGAAGTTGCTGATCTCTTGACTATAATAAGCAACTTGTCCCTTAAAACTGCCACGGTACAGAGGATTGGAAGATAGCAAATGTCACACCAATCTTTAAAAAAGGTAGGAGGGGGGACCCAGGAAACTATAGGCCGGTCAGCCTCACATCCATTCCAGGTAAGATGGTGGAAAGTCTCATCAAAGACAAAATCCTAAAACAAATAGAAGACCAAACCTTGCTGGGGGAGAATCAGCATAGCTTCTGTAAGGGTAGGTCTTGCCTCACAAACCTTTTGGAATTCTTCAAAAAGGTCAACAGGCATGTGGATGTTGGTGAACCAGTAGATATTATATATCTAGATTTTCAGAAAGCATTTGACACAGTCCCTCACCCAAAGGCTGCTGAAAAAACTTCACAGTCAGGTCAGGTCCTCTTGTGGATTGAGAATTGGTTGAGGATTAGGAAGCAGAGAGTGGGGATTAATGGGCAATTTTCACAATGGAGAGAGGTGAAGAGCGGTGTGCCCCAGGGATCTGTCCTGGGACCAGTGTTTTTTAACTTATTCATAAATGACCTGGAGACAGGCATAAGCAGTGAGGTGGCCAAATTTGCAGATGACACTAAACTTTTCCGGGTGGTGAAAACTAGAATGGATTGTGAAGAGCTCCAGAAGGATCTCTCACAACTGGGAGAATGGGCAATAAAATGGCAGATGCGTTTCAATGTAAATAAGTGCAAAGTAATGCATATTGGGGCAAAAAATCAAAAATTCACATATAGGTTAATGGGTTCTGAGCTGTCAGTGACAGACCAGGAGAGAGATCTTGGGGTGTTAGTGGACAGCTGGATGAAAATGTTGACCTAGTGTGCAGCGGCAGTGAAGAAGGCAAATTCCACGTTAGGGATAATTAGAAAACAGCGAATATTGTATTGCCATTGTACAAGGCAATGGTAAGGCCACACCTAGAGTACTGCGTACAGTTTTGGTCTCCACATCTCAAAAGGGACATAGTGGAATTAGAAAAAGTACAGAAAAGAGCAACTAAAATGATTACTGGGTTGGGGCACCTCCCTTACGAGGAAAGGTTACAGCGTTTGGGGCTCTTCAGTCTAGAAAAAAGGCGCCTGAGTGGGGACATGATTGAGACATACAAAATTATGTACGGAGTGGATAGAGTAGACAAAGGGAATCTCTTTTCCCTTTCACACAATACCAGAACCAGGGGACATCCTCTAAAACTGAGTGTTAGGAGAGTTAGAACAAACGAAAGTATTTCTTCACCCAGCGTGTAATTAGAAGAGAGGACTCCTTAGAAAAGACCCTCATACTGGGAAAGGTTAAAGGCAAAAGGAGAAGGGGGTGGCAGAGGATGAGATGGTTAGACAGTATCACTGAAGCGATTAACATGAAATTGGGCGAACTCCGGAAGCTAGTGGAGGACAGGGAGGCCTGGCGTGCTGTGGTCCATGGGGTCGCGGAGAGTCGGACACAACTTAGCGACTGAACAACAACAATTAGAATGTGGAACTCCTTGCTGCGAGATGTGGTGATGGCATTGGGCCTGGATGCCTTTAAAAGGGGATTGGATAAATTTATGGAGGAAAACTCCATTACAGATTACAAGCTATGATGGGTATGTCCAGTCTGAGGTTAGCTGGTCACTCATCATGAGGGCCGGTAGGAATTTTTTTCTGTCATCCAAATTGGCCAAGTATGGATGGCAGTTTTTTTGCCTACCCCAGACTGGCGAGGGAGGGGTGGGTGTTCAGTAGGTTACATGAGTTACATTGTGCTTAATAAAGTTAAACCCCAACCTCGGTCTGGTGTCTTCCTTGGGGGTGGTGCAAGGGCAATAGTTACTTTAAAATGCCAGATGCAGGGGAGTGGCAGCTGGACACAAGTATCTGGTTGTCTTGCATGCTCCCTGAGGCATCTGGTGGGCCACTGTGAGATACAGGAAGCTGGACCAGATGGGCCTTTGGCCTGATCCAGCAAGGCTTTTTCTTATGTTCTTATGTTCTTATCCTTTTTATCCTGAAATGAAAAGTTTGTTCTGGGATAGCGTTCTCCATTAGAGTTCATTCCTTTTGGAGCTGCCTTAAGCTATAAAGTTCAATCTGTGAGTTTTTCTGTTACATTTTTTGTGTGTACCTTTGCTTCCTGTGGTATCAGCATCAGCCACAGTTCATTCAGCCCCTGAATTCTATACTTTCTGTACTGCCCCATTATTTTCAGCAGAGCCATGTAAGTACCAAGGATGGTAGTTGACACAGGTCATTTGACAGTCTTCTGTATAACTCTGGATAATCATAAAATCCTGTGGGGTTTTATGGGTTTTGCGAGGAGGGCTTGGAGTCAGCTTCTCAGACTATCTGTGGCAGATGTTACCTAGGGACAACAAGGACTATGACAGCTTTGAGAGCCAAATTATGTATGTTCATTAATGTTTTAACAGACATCTTTAGCCTTCTGCAATCTTTATTTCTCCATTCTAAAGTGAGGCTAGTTAGCCCTGGCTGCATTGGCTTCTGTTGTTGTTGCTGCCTTTCTTCCATGACGGAGCTCAAGATGGTGCCACATAATTTGTGCCACATACGGAAGTCAGAACAGAAGATATGTGTTGCATACTTTGTGCGTGAACTTCCGCCCAATCCTATCAATGACTAGGATTGACAATGTCATGACAATGACAACGAATCCTATCATTCAAGCAGAATGTGTGTTCTGCTGGCACAGTCTGCCTCAAAGCAGCCATAAATAATGATTTCTGCCAGTGCAAGCTGCCAGTGTGTTGGCGAGAGGGCCAGGGCCTTCCTATGTGTAGGTGGGCATCAGAAGACCTGCTAGGGCAGGTACCTGCATCCCTCTGGTGCAGGATGAACAAACTGGGTAGGGAAAGAGAGGCAATGGAACAGAGGGTGGGCATAATGGGGAAGATGGGGTGGAGGATAGGCGCCTGCTGAATCCTCCGTCCAGGACCTGATCTGCCTGCATGGTCAGTGTGGACTTGTGCTAGTTATAGACCTGGCACGGATCTGTGGCAGCAGCTGTGGCTTACCCTGAGCAAGGGGACAAATGTCCCCTTACCCCAAGGAGACCTCCAACAGCCAAAACAACCCCACAGCATGCAGTGGAAGTCACACTGGCTCCATCACATCGCTACATGGTGAGTGAAGTAGGATTGGGCTTCCCATCTTCGAATCAACACTGATGGCAATAAAATGGCAATATGAACAAATATTATAAGGAAGTTTCCGTATTCTTACGTTTAATCAAGTTGTAATCTTACTGAACACTTACATGCTTTGAGTGAATATGATGCAAATCATGAACTCAAATTTACAGGTATAGAATCTCAAAATTCCCTGAATTCAGCCCTGTGATGTCTCCCTCCTCCACCCACCCTGACCAAGAGGGGGTCCGCACTTGATATAGAGGAGGGGTGTGCGTCCCCAGTGAGAGATGAGAGACATTCAACAGCAGCTGTTTATTTGGACTAGCCTGTCCCTACTTGTCCTTGTCCTTCCCACCTCCGTCCAGCGTTGGCTTCTCCCAAGTTACTGCCCTGGGGTTGCGCGGTGTGCCAATTAGGCCAAATGTCCCTCCATCAAAGTCCCGGACACAAAGTCTGACCTGCCCTGGTCCAACAAAAGATCTGCCCCGGGATGGGCTAGGCTTCATTCAGCTGCCTATGGCCCCTTGCTTCTGTGAACCCTGGTTGGGCTCAAAACCAGCTGGATACTGTTCCCCTGGGTCACCTGGTCACCCTGGCCCCCTCGTCAGCCTTCAGTGGTAGGTGTGGGCACTACAACTCACAACAGGGAGTCTTGCCGGCTGTCTCCACATCCCGGCCTCTTCCCACTGTGCGCCCTCCTTAGATCCAGAGACACCTTAGGAAGCCGCCTGAACCACCCACCCCTCCTGCATTTATCTCTGTGGCTTCCTTCATTAGTGGACCCAGCCACAGCTGGGGTACCCTCTCTTCATGGCACCTGTTCCTCTGGCTGCAGAGCCCTGCCTCCCACGAGCAGCACCATTGGCGGGTGACAAACCCTAAGAGAGAACCTTTTTGTCTTGATGGGAGAACTGGACTTGCCTGAAATATATGAAAGGTGAATATCAAAGAGGGAGACAGTCATATATTCTCTCTCTCTCTCTCTCTCTCTCTCTCTCTCTCTCTCCAGTGTCCTTGAATTATTGGGCCCAATTTTTTTTCTTTTTACAGAATTTCTGACTCTGTTGCAATGTTGTCAGGTTGAGCATGTCTGCATTATCGAGGTCTACTCATTTCTGCAATTCTCTTTGTATCCTTGAGCTGAGTCCCCACTAAATGTTGACCTTACGTGACCCAGCTTGGCTCATGGTAGCTTGCGGGAAGAACTAGCTGTAAAGCCAGAGAGAGGTCAACAGAGATAATTAGAGGTCTAGGTGTGGGAGAATTTAACAGGACTTATAACTACAGTATTTGGCAGGAAGGCTGTCTGGGAGAAGTGCTTGTGGCTGACATAGTTCCTCCCTTCCTTGGGTAGTGTAAGTTTTTAAGAACAAGTCTTAAACCGATTATTTTGAGGAGTAGCATGCAAACTTAGGTAAGGACCTTAAAGAGACCATAGCTGGTATCGTGCTATGTTGCACAGAAGCTAGTGCTTAACAGTACTGGAAATTCTCTGCTTTCATTTAAAGAGAACAAGAATTATATAAATTCTTATAGTTGTGAAGAAGAGCTTGACAGTGCTATCCAAAATCTCAAACAACATGAGGTTTGTGTGGGGCTTTAATCTATTAAGTGGAAATTAATCTTTCTCCTTTACTACCTATTTTTCGATATAACTTCCAGCCTTCCGTCCCATACTATTTCTATTAGGCTCGAAGATGAAAATTGAAACATTTCTTTTTTCAAAGCACTGAAAGAGTTTGAAAGGCAAATCACTGCTTTTGGTGGCATGGCTGAAACATTATTCTGAATCATGATTTAATCCTGGTTTCACAAAGTGTTCCTAAGTCCTGACTCCTGTACTCCCCTTGAAGAGAAGATGCTTTCTACTTCCCACTTTAGAACAATCTAGGATCTGCTACTATTCCTGGCTCTGGGAAATTCTGGTTCTCACTATAATTTACGAACACTCTAGAATTGAATCTGAACCAGGCTGATTTGATGTATACTCATCCCATTTTCGCTTCTGCTATTGTATTATTGTAAAACCTGCATAGACTGACAAGATGCAACAGAGGCACAAAAGAAATAACATGTGCACACCACTGGAATCCCAATTTCTCTCAAATTACTTTTAACTCTCTTAAACCATTGTCTTGTTTCAATCTTGTGTTCCATATATGTCCCCAACTAAATGCACTGTGTCAACACTTCCCTTGCATTAGGATGCTCCCAGTGTCCTCAACCTGTAACAGCCCCCCCTCCCATGTTTTGCAACAGAAACTAATTAGAGAATTGTATGAGAAATGTGCCCAACTTTTATATGCAATTCTGAAAAGCAGAATTTGGATTTTCTGACTGCTGAATTAAAATGATTTAACTGGAGAAAACTAGACTCCCTTGTTGCTGGTTGAGGCACAGGAGAATAGGAGGCTGTAATTGGCAGAGGATAGCTTCCCTGACTTCCCTGAAATGCATTGGTAATCAGCTTGACAAATAATTTTCTGCACCTGGTGGTTTCTGCCTTTTTGCATCTTCCCACCTGCAGGAGATGAACAAAGGTGGATCAATATAATTCGGTTAGAATTGGTCTTTTTCTTTAGGTTTTTTTTATCTAACTCTCTTTCTAGTGCAAATGAAATGCTATCCCTTCACAAAAGTGTGTGGAAGCTTTACTTTTTTGAAGTAACTTTTCCTTTTTCAAATGGGTTTGCTGAGAAGGACTTTTTAGCAATACAAGCAGAACAGGTTATGTTATATCCTGATTCCAACAATATTGTTTGCATACCAATACCAACTTCTGATTGCACAATATGCACAACATGTGTTGTGCTAATACGCACAACATTCTAGTATCTTACTTTAATTTTTTTTTAAAGAATGCTGTCCATTCCTGGTTGTAAAGATAGACTTGACAATGCCAGATGAAAATTCTTCAGCCAAAGCTTAGCAGGTTTTCCAGCTTTTTTGGTTTTTTTTTGAGGGGGTGGGGGACAGTCATAGCTAACTTGCACAGGTCCTTTCCTTACTTACAGAGTCTACTTACAGAAGACTCTCTGATGCTTATTTTATGCAATTAAGCAAATACACAGTATTTTCCAGCTGCTTAATATGCAGTCCAACTGTTTCTGTTTACTATATGCAACTAGTACAGTCTCTGGTAAATCACTGGCTCTCTTTTTGTAATACATACTTCATAAAAATTGGTTGCTAGCATTGACATTCTTCAAGGTTTGGTTATGTCCCCAGAGTCCCTAGAAGTTAAATCACTGAATGAGTGGGTGGATACTTCTTATGTCTAGTGCATCTGTCAGGGCCAGGTGCGGCTTTGAGAGGGTCCTTGGCAAGGTATCTTCTGGCCCTCTTCTATTTCAGTAGGTCATCTGGCCTACATCTTATTTTGGCAGCAGGCTCAGGGCCTTTTTCACAATGATATGTGGCAGTAATGGGTTGGTAGCAGCAGCCTCAACAGCAGTGCTTTAGGTTTTTTGGATGCTATGATTCTCCCTTTCCTCTCCCAATACTGTAGAGACCCTGACATTGTATCTTTGAATGGGGCACTGTGGAGAACAAACATGGAGGCTGACAATTGATGGCTAGAATACTGTTGTTGCTGACCCATCAAATTTGCTGAGATAAAGGAAGGTAGGCCATCCAACTAGTGGCTGTTGATTGCACCTAGCCCTCTCTGGAGGGCTCCAGTGGCTCCCCCTATGTGTTCGGGTCCTAGCACCTTTCTGAGGATGCCTTCTGCTGTCACTTGTTTTAGCACCTCTAGGTAAATGCATGTACATGCAAACCAAGTCTCCTTGTAGTGTACAACCTGTCATATCCCATACTGAGCTAATGAGATATACTTTGAACTGTTGCTGTCATTAAACATTTGCCACACCCTGGTGGGGGGCACAGTGTTCTAGATGCCTGGTGGACATCTGGCTGTTGACTCTGGCTTCCTTGTGGCTCGCAGAAATCCATGATGGAGTGACTTCCTGGTATGCCTTTTGCTTCAGGGACTTCAGGAAGTGCCTTGGGGATGGAGTTACATTTCACACTGAACTCCTCCTTATTGGCAGCTCCTCCATTCCTTGGGCAGCCCTGCAGCTCTCTGCTGAGATTCTTCATCCCTCCTCTGGGGGCGGGTGGAGTCTCCTCAGAGTGTTTATAGACCGAATTAGAGGCAGGAAGCCCCTCCTCTCCCCATCCACTTGGTCCTAAGTCCTCCCTGCTCTTAGCCTTGCTTCTCCTGTTTCCTCCTGTTTCCTCCTAAAACCTCCTGTCTTGTTTTAGGAGGCAGTAGAGGCGTACCTCATTCTGTTTGCCTAATGGCAGGTTGAGCACAATCGCTGAGGATGTGGAATCACCTGCGGCATCACACCCTACTCTGTCTGAGGCTCACAGCCTCATTCTAGTGGTCAGAGTGCATACATAGCAGCCAGAGCTTGGCAGCAGCCACAGAGAGGGCTGCAATTGAAGCTGCTACTGGGGCTTCCAATGAGGTCATGGTGGGTGCTTCCATGCATTGTGAGTTGCTGAGAAGACAAGCCAACTGATTGCTCCTCATGGGCTCTTATCTCCCAGAGCATAAGCGTCTCATTCCTCATTCAGTCCAGATAGGTAGCTCCCCACAAAATATTTTCCTAGCATATATTTAACCAAAAGAGTTGTCTCTATACTGGCTTTTAAACTGGTAGACCAAACGGATACAGAAGGCTTTGAATAGCTTTCAGAGTAGAGGGGATGAAACTTGCAGAGTTATCCTTAGTATGATAGTTAGGGATATTACAAACATATTCCTATTATCATCCGTGGAATGTTGTAGAGCAGGACTTCCTAAAGTCCTACAAGGGAGTTGGGAGCACTGTAAGTCTCTGCATTGGTGGGGGCGGGGTGGAGGAGGGCCCCCCCCTCAAATTATTTTTTTGGTAGATATGCACAACTTTCTGACATTTTGGAGGTCACTTCTACACTGCTTTGCCCACCACTGCTCTGGCTAGCTTTTTCCTTTTTTGTAAATACTGATGTAACTGCAGAGCAAGACAGAAATGACGGAGGATGGCAAGGTATGGTTCACTGCAGTGCAGCTTAGACGTTTAAATGAAAGCATAACTTTATCTTAAATTTTCACCCATGGCCATCAGCCTGACTCAGTAAAATGTTCTTCAATGTGTCCTTTTTTTTTGAACATTGTTCCAAGCAGAATTAAAGTTAGCTTGCCTCCCAGGCTCTAAGCTCCATTCCCAGCTTATGGAGACCTCTGACATGGAGAGACTAGCTGTAGCGGCTAATGGAAGTTGTAATTGGCAGAGTGTGTACCCCATCCATTTTAATGCTGCATTTGTAGAGATTTCTGCTTCACTTACAAAGTGGGAGGAACCTTGACACTGAAAATATGAGTTGTTTTTAATGTAATATCATTAGAATGGTTTTTAATTGAGTTCATTCCCACAAATTCTATAATAAATTTTTAAGCACCTTGGCTTGCATTGCTGAGAATGTCTCTGTCTCTTGTGCTTTGCTACTCTGACTCTTGTGTGCCCCACTAATTGATTTTGCATGAGTGTGAGGTGGATGAACTCCTGCCCTTGCTGGTAGAGTGTGGAGTCTACAGCTTAGAATAGTTGCTTGAGGTCTTGAAATGTTTCTCACCTGTTGTTGTTTTTTTACCTAGAGGTTAAAGCAGCTTGTTTGTATGGAGGGTCATAATGGAAGCAAACAATCATCTGGAAGCCCATAGCTAATTTGCATGCCTTGTTATTGCAATCAACAATTCGATTATCATTTGCATGAATACTGTTGATGCCTTTGCCCACAGCCATATTGCACGTGTTCCTTGATATTCTGAAATGGTTTAAATCACAATAATTTTGTACCCGTAACTCACCCTTCCTCAAGTCAGCCATTAAGAGAACTACATTTGTTCTTCATATTCAAACAGCCCAATCCTATCCAGGCTGCCGCCCCATTGCACAGTGATGCCAAAAAGGCCACTGCAGTATCCTGCAGGGTCAAGGCGGCAGCCAGAGGTCTCCTTGTGGTAAGGGAACTTCTGTTCCTTTACTCCATATCAGGCCTCGGCAGCCCCTATGGATCTACTCAGATCTGTGCCATCTCAATCACTCCTGCATAATCACAAGAGACCACATCGGGCTCCGAGACTTGGGAGGGGAGAGGATGCAGTGGCAGCCTCTGCTGCTCTTATCTCCCCACCCTCCTTCTGGGCTTGAACCACACCAGGTCCATCCTCCCCACCCATCCCGCACTCTGGATACGTTTTGCTTCCGGGTCCCAGGGGGCATCCAACTGGTGTGGAGGCCCAGTGCTAGCTGATTCTGTCCCCCCCCCCTCCAGTACCTTTCCTCTCCTGGCTGCCTTACGGCACATTTGCGATGTCCATTTCCAGGCGGTGCATAGAAGACTGGCTCTGCCCACCAACAGCTCAAATCAACATTATTGAAAATCATTTATTTTTTAAATAGAAAGCATTTGGGCTTCTATTCCATTTCTGAGCTTTAATATATAACTTTTCAAGGTTATTTCATCAGTCATGACAACTAGAAACTTTGTCAACAGCAAAATATGGAATTGTGAGGATCCTAGCATAAGTTAGCAACCCACAAATGGTGTTCCTGAGAGATGGTGTATTACCCACTGTTGATTAGGTTGTATTTTGAGGGGATCTTGTACAGTGTCCCTCTGAGCATTGTAGCTGGCTTTAGTCTTTTCTTACAACTACTCCAATTCTGAGTAATTTTGGGAGGGAGAGAGAGAAGTGAAAACGTCTTCTCTCAGGTCTTCTGCTTCTGTAAACCCTGTGAATTGCACACAGCATGAGTGTTTAGGATGTGATGTTGCCCGCTGCCCTCTCTGGCTAGTCCTGTGTCTGTAAACTTAATATTCTCTCCTCTCCCTTCCCCTCCTTGTTGGACTTGCCAGTCAGCATTTACTGAGACTGCATATGGATCATTAATTTTTTCCAAAAGGCAATTTTCTACTTCTTTATTTCTTCTTCTTCTCATGCTCCCATCTTCAACTCTAACTTAAACTCCGCCTCTGTTGTCTCTCCTAAAAAACATAATAATTTATTGGCACAATTCACCACAGAAGGGACAGTTTTGAAAACAATTTCATACTAGAGTTTGTTTTATACTGCTGTAGCATATACCCAAAATATGTTGCATTAGAGAGGGAAATATGCTGAATTTTTTCCACTGACCAGTGGTTCCCAAAGTGAACCCAGTAAGTGTTTGCAAGGGGGGTGGGTGAGGGCAGCAACATGATATCCATGATTGGGCTGTTGCCAGGCAGGGAAGGTTTTTTAAAAATTTACCTGGGGGTCACTATGGCTCTCGGGATTGTCTGGGGAGTCTGCTACTTCCTCTCAGCCATCCCTGAGGCTTGGAAATGTTGTGAAAAGGGATGAAAACCACTTCCTGTTTTGGACCAAAAAATTCAAGTGGGTTTTTCCCTTTTCACAACATTTTCAAGGTTTTGAGGAAGGCTGCAGAGGCTGGCACAGGCTTCCCAGACCCTCTGGAGAGCCATAGTAACCCCCAGGTTAAGTTAAAAAAAAAAAAAAAACTTCCCTGCCTAGCAGCAGCATGATAGTGGAGAATGTGCTGCTGCTGATTTCTGGGCCATTCCCCTTAAAGGGGAATAGCCGTTTTCCTGTTCCCCTGGTGGGTCATGACCAACCAGTTTGGGAACCACTGCTATTGATCATACTGGCTCAGTCTTGACTTTGAGTTTCTAACTTGGTGGAAAGTTACTCCAAGTAACTTGGAGTTTCTAACTCTATGGAATGGCTAAGAGGCTGAGGAGGAGTAACTAAGTCCACCTATTGTGTTCATGGCAAGGGTGAGATTTGAACAAAACACCTCCTGATTTGTAGCAGGCAGTGCAGTCCTAAGCTTCACTGGTGCAGCCAGGCCACATAGACTGCACTGTATCCAATGCAGCTTAGGAGCAGGCAAGGTCTCCTCAGAGTAAGGGGATATATTTCTCCTTACCCTAGGTAACATACCAGCCACCTCATGGGGCTTCTCAGATCCGCACCAGTTAATTAGCTGGTGCAAATCCGGGAAGTCTGGTGTAATACCAGGCCGGTCAGGATGGGAGTTATGATACATTGTGTGCTTCCTCCAGAGGCAGATCTAAGGGGGGGGCAAATCTCTAAGTTTTGCAAGAAGTCTTACTCTGTCATGTAAATCCCTCCTCTCCCTTGCTGCTGTAGCCAGTAAGCAACGTCGAGATGTTGCTTTTCCCTGTGAGGATTGGCTAGAACAGTGCAGGAGAGGAGTGTTTTCCACTGCAAGGTAAGGCTTCTTGCAAAACTTACAGATTTGCCCCCCCCTTAGATCTGCCTCTGGCTTCCTCTGCTGATCCCATCCCCATCCCAGGCTCGATCTGCCTCTCAAAAATGTCCCCTCCATGCCTCAAAACCGCCCTCCAGCCACACTCTCCCACCCCCTGTTCCACCTGGTGCACTCATAAGAACATAAGAACATAAGAAGAGCCATGCTGGATCAGGCCAAGGGCCCATCTAGTCCAGCTTCCTGAATCTCACAGCGGCCCACCCCAGGTGCCCCAGGGAGGCAGGAGACAACAAGATGCTTGCATCCTGTTGCCACTCCCTTACACCCGGTACCTGTAGCCCACCACCTTTGTAAGGAGGTTGCACAATCCATCATTGCCTATAGCCCACAATGGATCTTTCCTCCAGAAATCGGTCTAATCCTCTCTTAAAGACATCAAGACCAGATGCCATCACCACCTCCTGTGGCAAGGAGTTCCACAGATTAACTACCCGCTGGGTAAAAAAGTACTTCCTTTTATCTGTTTTAACTCTCCCAACCCTCAGTTTTAGCGGATGCCCCCTGGTTCTGGTGTTGTGAGAGAGGGAAAAGAACATCCCTCTATCAACTCTATCCCTTCCATGCATAATTTTGTATGTCTCAATCATGTCCCCCCTCAGGCGCCTTTTTTCTAGACTGAAGAGCCCCAAACGCTGCAGTCTTTCTTCATAAGGGAGGTGCCCCAGCTCCGTAATCATTTTTGTCGCTCTCTTCTGCACCTTTTCCAACTCCACTACGTCCTTTTTGAGATGCGGCGACCAGAACTGGACACAATATTCCAGGTGCGGCCTTACCATTGCTTTGTACAATGGCATGATAATATTGGCTGTTTTATTCTCAACCCCTTTTTTAATTACCCCGAGCATGGAATTGGCTTTCTTAATTGCTGCCGCACACTGGGTCGATACCTTCATGGAATTGTCCACCAGCACCCCAAGATCTCTCTCCTGAGCTGTCACAGACAGCTCAGAACCCATTAGCCTATAGGTGAAGCTTTGGTTTTTGGCCCCAATGTGCATCACTTTACATTTGTTTACGTTGAAACGCATCTGCCATTTGGCTGCCCATTCCCCCAACTTGGAGAGATCCTTCTGGAGCTCTTCACAATCCTCTCTGGTTTTCACCACCCGGAAAAGTTTTGTGTCATCTGCAAACTTGGCCACCTCGCTGCTTATCCCTGTCTCTAAGTCATTTATGAATAAGTTGAAAAGCACGGGCCCCAAGACAGATCCCTGGGGCACTCCACTTTTCACCTCTCTCCATTCTGAAAATTGCCCATTTACCCCCACTCTCTGTTTCCTGGCCCTCAACCAATTCTGGATCCATAAGAGGACCTGCCCTCTTATTCCCTGACTGTGAAGTTTCTTCAGCAGCCTTTGGTGGGGGACCGTGTCAAACGCCTTCTGAAAATCCAGGTATATGATATCCACAGATTCACCCACATCCACGTGCCTGTTGACCTTTTCAAAGAATTCCAAAAGGTTTGTGAGGCAAGACTTACCCTTACAGAAGCCATGCTGACTTTCTTTTAGCAGTACTTGTTCCTCTATGTGTTTTAGGATTTTATCTTTGATAAGGCTTTCCACCATCTTACCCGGAACAGACGTTAGGCTGACCGGCCTGTAGTTTCCAGGGTCCCCCCTTCTCCCTTTTTTAAAGATTGGCGTGACATTGGCTATCCTCCAATCCTCTGGCACCGTGGCCGTTTGAAGGGACAAGTTGCATACTCTAGTTAAGAGGTCAGCAACTTCGTTCTTTAGTTCCTTAATAACTCTTGGATGTATACCATCTGGGCCTGGTGACTTATTTATATGTAGTTTATCAATTTGATCTAAAACATCTTCCTTATTCACCATTATCTGCTTTAATTCCTTAGTTAGGAAGGGCTGTTCGGGCTGTGGTATCTGCCCAAGTTCTTCTGCTGTGAAGACGGACGCAAAGAATTCATTTAATTTCTCTGCAATCTCCAAGTCCCCTTTTATCTCATCTTTCCCTCCCTCACCATCCAGCGGGCCAACCGCCTCTCTGGCAGGTTTCCTGCTTCTAACATATTTGAAGAAGCTTTTATTATTCCCCTTTATGTTGCTAGCCATGCGTTCCTCAAACGCTTTCTTGGCCTCCCGTATCACCTTCTTACTTGTCTTTTGCCAGAGTTTATGTTCCTTTTTATTCTCCTCACTGGGGCAAGACTTCCATTGACGGAAAGAAGCTTCCTTGCTCTTTACAGCTTCTCTAACTTCATTTGTCAGCCATGCAGGTACCCTCCTGGACCTTGTTGAACCCTTTTTTCTTTGCGGTATACACTCCCGCTGGGCGTCTACTACTGTCACTTTAAACAGCCTCCACGCAGCCTGGAGGGATTGGACTCTTTTTACCTTCCCTTTCAATTTCTTCCTAACTAGCCTCCTCATCTGAGGGAAATCTGCCCTTCGAAAGTCCAGGGTTCTTGTGTCAGATTTGCTCTGCACTCTTTCCTGGACATGCATGGCAAAACCAATCGCAGCATGGTCACTGTTCCCCAATGGCTCAGTAACACATACATCCCTCACTAAGTCCCGAGTGCCACACAATATTAAATCCAGAGTCGCCTGTCCTCTGGTCGGCTCCATGACTAGCTGCTCTAAGGCACAGTCATTCAACACATCAAGGAATCCGGTCTCTCTTTCTTGACCAGAGCAGCAGTTGACCCAGTCAATATGAGGATAATTGAAGTCCCCCATGATTACAATCCTGTCTCTCTTGGTCACTGCCCTGATTTGTTCCCTCATTTCAAGGTCACCTTCAAGTTTTTGGTCGGGAGGACGATAGCACACCCCCACTATTACATTGCTCTTACGGCCTGGTAGTTTAACCCATAGTGACTCCACGGAGGAGTCCGGCCCACCTTCAGTTTCTACTCTGCTGGATTCTATCCCTTCTTTGATATAGATGGCCACCCCTCCGCCAACACGCCCTTCCCTGTCCCTCCTATAGAGTTTATAGCCTGGAATTGCAGTATCCCACTGATTCTCTGCATTCCACCAGGTTTCCGTTATACCTACTATATCAACGTTTTCCCTAGCCACCAAACATTCCAGTTCCCCCATCTTTGCTCGGACACTTCGGGCATTCGCATAATAACACCTATATATGGGGTTCTCTAACGAGGGACTGTTTTTTGATCCCTTTCCCCCTCCTCTCTTTGTACTGGACAAACTATCACTTACACTCAGGTTTGACGTTCTAATTCCTACTCCTCCATTGCTCTTTGGTACTCCTCCACCCTCCTCTTCCCGTAGGGATGAGGAGTTCCGAACCGGACGCCACTCGGCTCCTGTCGGCTTTCCCCCAGGGATCAGTTTAAAAGCTGCTCTGCCACCTTTTTAATATTAAGCGCCAGCAGCCTGGTTCCATTTTGGTTCAAGTGAAGCCCGTCCCTCTTGTACAGGCCTGGCTTGTCCCAGAATGTTCCCCAGTGCCTAACGAATCTAAACCCTTCCTCCCGACACCACCGTCTCATCCACGCATTGAGACTCCTGAGCTCCGCCTGCCTAGCTGGCCCTGCACGTGGAACTGGTAGCACTTCTGAGAACGCCACCTTGGGGGTCCTGGCCTTCAGCGTCCTGCCTAGCAACCTAAATTTGGCTTCCAGGACCTCCCGGCTACATTTCCCCACATCGTTGGTGCCAACATGCACCACGACCGCTACCTCCTCCCCAGCACTCCCTACCAGCCTATCTAGACGAGACATGATGTCCGCAACCTTCGCACCAGGCAGGCAAGTCACCGTGCGGTCCTCACATCCGTCACAGACCCCTCTCTCTATATTCCTAACTATAGAATCGCCCACAACAAGGAGACCACGACCCCCCTCCCGCCGAGGAGCATCCTTAGTGCGACTGGATGCGGGCTCATCACCGGAAGAAGGGGCCCCCGCTGGGGGATCGATTCCCTCTACTCCAGGCTGATGTCCTCCAGCCCTGAGACTCCTTTCCCCAGCAGCTGAGGAGCTGCCTGGCTGAGAATGGGACGAACCCTGCAAGTCCCCGGAAGTCTCACCATGAACCCTCACTACCTGTCTATGCTTCTCCAGGTTGGCAACCAAGGCCTCTAGGGAGCAGACACGTTCCCTGAGTGCCTGGAGCTCCTTGCACCGAGGACACACCCACGACTTATGCCCCAGAGGCATATAGTCATACATGTGGCACTCTGTACACTCTTACCTGCTCTGACCAGTGTAGGGGGTGGATGCAGTGCTGGCAGGCCGATGCATGCTTTTGGGCCACAAGCCCACTATTACTGAATAATTTCATATCTCCTTCCCCAGATGGTTCAGTGAATTATCTGTAGGTTCTATGCAGATCCACATATGGAATGCACCTGTACCTGTGGACCTTGTGCCTGTACCTGCAGGTCACACATGACACTTCCTATGAAACTCTGGACATTTAGGAGCACTCCTTCAACATACACAGTGGCATGCCTTGCCAGGGGTAAGAGAGCAAATTCAACACAGTCCCACTCAGGTTTTATTTTTTTCCAACTGAATGAAGAGCAGAAAGAAGAAGGGACTTCTTTGGTAGATGCACGTTCTCACCTTTAAAGTGTTGCTTTACCCAGCCTCATTCATTTCACTATGAGTGTGATTGGCATCAACTGCTGAAGTGTGATTTTGTACACCTAACTCTTTTTCTTTTTAAATTTTATTTTATTTTTATTACAACTAAGACAAACAAACTCACAACTATACATAAAGAAAACAAATAAAAACTAAATTCAGAATATATAAAGCAAACGTGGAGTAATACATCTAAATTCCTTTCATTCTCTACAAAATATTGATAATTGCTCAAATTAAAAATTGTGGCTCTTAACCAACCTCTTATTCTTTTCTTTAATGCTTCTTATTTTTTAAATCTCCTTATCATTTATTTTAATCCTCAGCAAAATGTTTTAGGTCTAAATCATCCACCTATACGTCAAGTCCATAATTCATTGCACCAATATTTCCCTTCTCATGCAGGAAGCCAACGAGTGGTTTCCAGTTGTTCATAAATGACTTTACTGACTTCTCTTTAAGTCAGGTTGTAAGTTTATCTGTTATTTTGGCTACCTAAATCCTGTTTCATTTTCTTGCTCACACCTAAACTGAAATTTCAGTTTCCCAGGTCACTGTTGCTGATCTAAAAGTAACTATTTTTCAACAAAAGAAATTTAAAGGGAGTTTCTAATGTAAAATTGCTGAACTAAAATTTATCAGCAAGTGATTCTGATTCAGCAAGTGATTCTGTTTGTTTAGGTCGAGATGCTGTTCAGTCGATGTTCAGTTTGTTCAGTCGAGACGATGCATCTCTCTATTCCTTTCTTAAACACCACAAGTGTTAAATAAGCATAGCAAAGCCAATAAGATTGTGTTACCATCAATTACTACAGTTATGGATGGTCATTGTACTCATCTTGTACTTGTATGAGTTTGGCATACAAATATCACAGGCTGTACTTACATTGCTTGGCCTTTTAGTCCAACTGCATGGAGATTTTTTTCTCTATACATACATTCAGAGGGTGCAAAATATTTTGATGCAAAATGCATTTTGGTACCAATCATGTGGTAATGCATTTTGGTACAAAATGTTTAGAAAAGTAGCTTGTGTAGATGTATCCTGATTTCCAGATTATAAAATAATTTCCAGATAATTTTCTGTCCCTACGATTGGAGTGCAAATCTTTTTTTTCTGGCAGTGGCAGGATGAAGCTTTGGATCCTGAACTGAAGTACAAAATGGAGAGATTTGATCATGGATGTGGTTTGATCAGAGAAGGTTAGTGTGTACAGTCATTAGATCTGAGTGATGACTACACGTTGGGCTTCTTTAGTCAAAGTTCATGGATGTTCATCATGGGTGACAGGGAAGGTTTTTCTTCTAATGTGCTGATTAAGAGCTTTCCCTGCACCGTGACACGGTGAGATAAAATATTGGACATTGCATTCTTTGCCTTAAAACTTAATTAAAACCATATATCAAAAGCAAGACCCTGGGTTAATAAAAAAAAAAATCTGATAAAATTATACTAATACACTTCAGTTTCAATCTAGAGCTCCCTGATGGAAGGGATTTGAGAAGCCAAGCCTATAACTAGATTAGAAACACCTTCAGTGCAATATTTATGGTGCAGTCCCTGCTTGGAAATGCATAGCGTCAGGAAGGAGGACCTAGCTCGACAGCTAGGGGCAAGCATCAGTCCTGCTTACCTGTAAATAGAAAAGCAGTTACGAATATGCAAACAGATAACAGTCTTGCATAGGGAGCCTGGTATTTTGGCTTGCAACTCTCAGTCTAATTTTAATGGTCATTTCCTCACCAATAACCCTTCTGCGGGTATGAGGCAGGAAAGGAGGATTATAATAAGATTCAGTGTTCTGGAAGAGAGGTCCCACTCTCCTAGTACTCCTTTCCACCCTTTAGGAGCTTAGTTCCCCCATTTGGGAAGCCCTGCTATGCAGTACAATTTCTAAGCAAAATAATAATAATAATAATAATAATAATAATAATAATAATAATAATAAATAAATAATTTGCTTCCTCTGTTTAAAAATGGTGATTGCTGTACCAGGCAGCAAACACCAGATACTTTAGGACTGACACAGCTGTAGCAGATCTGAAGAGCTCCCTTCCAGTGCCATCTTGGCAATGGAAGGCTGTTTGCTAATTCACAGCATAAATTGCAGCAGAGACAGGGTAGGTCGGAGGAGGAAGGTGGGATCAGTAAAGCATTACGGTCAGCAAGGTGCAGTCCTTAAAGGAAAAACAGGATCTAATTATAAAGAGAAAGGAGGATGTGACATGGGAAAGGCTGCAAGGACCAAAAGGGCTTTGCATTCTCCTTCCAACTTTAAGAGGGGTTCTCCTAGATTTGTGAGCATGTCTGTAGATGATGATTCTCAAGCTCTCGAGGGCATCCTGCGTGGTAGAGCATCACCGGTAGAGAAATATTTCTTAGTATGCTGGCAGTCTCTGTGTCCTTACTGGAGAAGGAGAATCCTTCCCAACTCTCGCTGTGACTTCTTTAATAAAACCTGGCTCTAGGAATAGCTCTTTGGGGACCAAGTGGAGGGAGAAAGATTTAGCACAGCATCAGTGAGAGATGCATTCTGCATGGCAGATGAATCTGAGGAGAGAACGGAGAAGCAGATACTGGAAAGAACAGCCTATATGGAGTCACTGTCCTCCACCTCCCCTTGTATTAAAAAAATGACTTTTATTTTTATTCTCAAACTTCTATCATGGTCCAGCTTTTCTGGTTTTGTCATGCCTAAAGCATGATGAAAATGGTGGCTCTATCCTTTGCTGATGGAAGAGGTCTCTCTGAACCTTCCCCTCCCTAATATTTTGCAACAGTTTAATTTTCTTTGGGAGTCTTAGGAAGCCACACTGAGTGTGCATTTCCATAGGCCAAATGTGTATCATCCAGTCTCAGTGGTCCATAGATTGGCAGAACATTTCTAATCTTGATGCTCTCTGCAGAGTTATAATTCTGCCCAGAGGACTGACAGAGGCTACTCACTTAGGAGACTTTGTTGTAGTCTTGTCAGTGTTGTGAAGGGCAGTTTCTAACACTGGCCCAGTGAGTGAAAGCTCACATTCAAGTGGTGGATACTGGTCTAAGTCAAGGTGTGGAAAACGTTGGATTGCTTTACAAAGGCTGAGGTAAACTGGGAATATTGATACACCATTAATTTGTGTAACAGTACCATTGTTACATTTAGCAGTGGGAGACCAATTGTCCCTGTTCGCCCCAGTATTCTTTCCAGCAGCTGCTTGCTAGTATCCTTTTGCATTTTTTGTAAATTGTGAGCCCTGTACGAGTCTGGGAGCCAACTTTTTATTTATTATGTACTGTATACTGCTTTGTCAACTTTTTGTTGAAAAGTAGTGCTTTCCAAGCACAGGTTGCCAGTGTCAAAGGAACTGACTTGTTGCCACACAGGTTTAAGCAAAATTAATTGTGATCTCTTCTTACTTCGTAGCGCTTTAAATATAGCAATTTTAGCAGGAGAGTTAGGAAAACAGAGGAAAGGCTACATGCCTCTTGGCAGGTTCCTTTTGTTTCCAACCCAGCTTTTGGAGCCAGTGCTACTGAGGTCATGATGATTTCCTTCTGCCTTTTGATCCTTCTCAAGCTCTTTGTATGGCAAATGAAAAGCTGCAGTTCTGGAGTGTGCTGGGAAAGGGAGGGGCAGCAGGCCAATGGATGCTGGGGGGGGGAAGGAAAGGGATTGGTTGTTTTCAACCCTGCTGGAAATTCCTCTGCTCCACTTCCTTCATTTGAATCAAACCATGGATGCTTGAAACAGAGGGTCTGTGAATATGCAGTCTGCCAAGAGATAACAAGGGCAACTGTGGAGTAGCCCTAGGGATAAATCTTCCCTTCTGCCCCTACTGTGTCATGTAATTTTTGGTAAAGGATGCTTTTCTGGGGTGGCAAAGGGCTCCTCCCTTGGATATGAATAGTACTGGTAGTTGCTCTGGTAGTGAATAGTATGGTAGTGGATATGAATAGTACTGGTAGTTGCTCTGTGAGCAATGTTGTCCCTGTTTATGTGGTTTTCTAGGAACCTGCTGCAATGTGATATTTTTAAAGGTAAAATAATAGACACACCTTTTTTACTGGCTTTCATGGAGAATGATAGTTATGACTCTTTCATTGTGGTGGTTGCAAACAGGGTACATGGAGCCCTACAATGGAATAAGCAGCTTGGCATTCTCCCTTCCCCTTCTTTCGGCAAATGATGGGAGGCTTGTTGTGCAGCATAGTTTTTTTCTGCAAACAACAGCACTGCTTTGAAATGCTTTTCTTGCTGGAGGGGCAATAGCAGGGATATCCCCACTCCTGTTCCTCTCACCCTCCATATCCTCTGGTTTTCTCCAGCAGCCTGGAAGGTGTAGTGGTAGTGGTTTTGTTGCTTATGATGAATGAAGTAGAAGGGAAGACAAATTTCTGTGTGTAAAGGTCTCTGAGTGCTTTCTTGTTTCCATGCACCCTCCTTTTTCTTCTTGGGTGTATTTTAAATTCTGGCTTTCCAGTGGCTAAGAGACCCATAGTTTGTGTAAGTGGTGCACACTGTACAACATGGTGTTTTTCCTTTTTGGGAGGTGGGGGGGATGTCGTGTGTGTAAAATTAGCACTGCCTCGTTAGGCCTTTTCAGGCTAATTCAGAGTGAAATGCTCTAGCAGCGGTGGGCTGATTCTATCAGGAGAACAAGGACTAATTAAATTCACTCTGACCATCAAGCAGTAAATTATTTATATCCAGACAGATGCAATCTAATCTCAAGCATCCAGCCCAGCCTATCCTCCCTGATTTTGAGAGAGAGGGGTGAAGGTTGGATTAAAAAGAGAGGTGAAAATAGAAGATTGGGTTTAGGATGGGGAGCTGATGGATTACACAGTGGGAGGCAGTGGGTGACTTCAGTTTTAAGAGCCTGTTCCTAAGACTGGCAGTGAGTGTTAGAGTTTGTGTTTAATTGGGTAGATTAAAAGATTGGTTGCTTGGTTTGTGAACTTCTTGTTGAAAAGCGATATATAAATACTCTTGGATTGATGGGTTGGTTGGTGGGGCAAATCTGCGACTGCAAGGGTACGGCTGCAAGTGAAGGTCAATATTTTTAGGTTCTTTTAAAAAAAAGCTATTTTGGTTCAGATGTATTATAATGAAAAAAGCTGTCTATTTTTTAAATTTTCATTTTGAAGAATGAGTGATAGTTCTTGCTTATTCAATTGCAAGTAATATTATACTTCCTTTGAAATTTTAAAGTGAGATACCTGGAGTAATTGAGTAATTTGCAAATTTATTTAAATTTAAGCAATGGATTAATTGTGCACAAAGCAGATTAATGGAAACACTAAATTGATTTATGGCTATTCCTAGAAATTATTATTAATAGAATGAGTAGTAAAGGCTTTCTACTGAACTTCTTTCCAAGAAGGTAGAGTTATATTGTAAAAATGTTCTTTTAATAAATATATGAAGGGTGAATCCAGACTAGGGAAAGCAAAATCAACACAGTTTCAACATAGCAGAAAACTATAATTTTTCTGGTAATTTAGTAATGTGATCTCCCTCTCGATCCACGTACAGGTAGATGATCCCTTATCCAGAACGCCAAAATCTAGACTATTCCGAAATCCAAACATCTTTGTCCAAGACTTTTTAAAAACTTTCTGTAGAAAGAAGGTCTTGTGCTCATTCCCCACCTACAGGTACATATTCTCTACTCTGTGTTATGTTGTGTGTCTAACAATACAGACATTGTTAAAAAATGTCAAAGAGGCCAGCAGACACCCAAATGGGTAACAGTGAAAAGAGCAAAAGGAAGCATTTCTCATTACATTTATTACATTTATGCAATTATTCCAGAATCCAGACCCTGTCCCAAACAGTCCAGATAAAGGATAATCAACCTATACCACTCACCCCTTACTCGGGATTGGTGGCTCGTCAAAGTGTCTTAGGGTCCAATCCTATCTTCAGGATACATCAGTGCAACACCACATGCACCTGTGCAATGATAGGTCCACTGATGTGTTGCAGCAATATCTGTGCAATGTCCATCAGCCCTTGTTGCCAACTATGGGGAAATGCCCCATTGTCATGCATGCACAGAAGAATGCCTACAGCACTTTTCCCTGGAGCAGCTACTGCGGCACAGCAAGGAGAAAAAGCAGAGCACAAGTAGCAACCCTAGCACCCAGAGTAAAAGTCCACTTAAGCTACTTTCACAAATACACATTTCTGAGAAACATCTGTCAAATGCAGTAGGGACAGAGTTGGACTACCCACAGCAGCCCTTGGGCAAGCCAGGGTGTTGGTATCCCACTGCATAGAGACCCATGCTGGAACTGGTCTGCCAAGGGACTTGTCATAAGCAACAGCACACTCATCTTTTGCATGACTATCTAGAAACACGTATGGCAGGGATAAAAGAGGAAGTAGAGGGAATTCCTGAACTCTAGCTGGAGAGTCCACATACAGTAGTTGCTCTCTGACTACCCAGGTCCACTAGGGAACATACAAGGAGCATTTCAAGGAGCACCTCAAGGAACACCAACAGCACCACAAATGGACACACCTGGCTTGGGAAACTATAGCGCATGGATGATCAAGAGGAGCACTGCATCAGCCAATCATTGGGCTTGTATGTGACACAGGGCCTTTTTTGCAACAACCCACCCATTGAGGTGCATGCATGCACATGCTCATACCTCATGTCCTTTGCTGTCACTTACCACATAGTAGATGTGGTGTGGCTACCGTTAGATTGCTGTCCCCCACCAAGCTGTATATAATGACTGCCAGGAATATATGGCTTATGACCATGGAGAGGCCTCTCTCTGGAGCCCAAGGAGTCGGAGAGTAAAGATGCTGCAGCCCTGGTGGCAGAAAGGTTCCTCCTCCTGCCCCTGCAGAGTTCAGCTGAGATATGAAATAACTAGGGAGGAAAGAATCTGTATCTCTTGAGAAAGTGCAACCAAGTTTTATTGCACCGTCTCAAAGATGGAGCAGCATCTGAAAGTTACACGTCGACGACCCATCACATCCCAGCAAGATTCTTGAGCCTTTGCAAGTTGTCCAACAGGCAACAAAAGTAGCAAATGTCAATGAGGTCTGGGTGCACCATGTATCTCACTCTGTCTTTGAATTTTGAAAAGTGGCAGGGACTTGAAACAAATAGGTCAGCAACTCCACAGAGGTATAGCTAGGATCACACTGGACACTGCTGCCAAGCATGTGATTGGTGTCCCTTGTGGTTTGCGTGACTGGCCCTGTGGAGGGCCCTGTTTTCCTCTTCTGCTGTTGGACAGCTGACTGTAGGGAGCAAAGAAAAACAGAGAGGATAAAAGCAGGGTCTCTGGATTGGGATGCTTACTTGGTGTTTGTGAGGGAGGGTGGTGCTATCTGAGTGCACATGCAGCAATGCCCTGTTGGGGGTGAGAACATGGAACTGAGAACCCCTTCCCTTCCCTAGTGGGCTTGCAGCAGAATGCAATGAGAAATGTCTGTTCTGTTCTACATGGCAATACTGAAGTCCTGAAAGCAGGAAGGCTTCAGATGAGTGTTTGGCCAGCAGTGACAGTGGTTGGAGTACCTGGCATTTAACAAGAGAGAGCAGACACTCACCGATATTCAGTGTTGCCTTCGTTTGCTACACAGTTCATTGTAAAGACACGCCTGATGATTCTGAATACAATAAATATGCTGTGGCATGGAATTCTGCTGCTTGTCTCTATGGTGTGCATTGTCCTTGCTTCTCCTGTTAGAATGGTGACGTGGAGCTACTTGGGTAGTTGTGTTTGGAGTCTACTTGGGGCAGAGTAGCTGCAATAAGAATTCATGAACAGACAAGTATCCTGCCTGGATAAAGTATCCTGCCATAGGTTTTATGGGCAGCAGGCTATTTGTGCAGAGAGCTTTCTTTGTATGGAAAGTGCCCTTTCCCATGGTTCCTGTATAAGTGTGCATGATACAAAGCCAGAAAGGTATAGCCCCATGTCATGCAGCCTGTCCCTAGGGCTTAAGTACTGGGGTTGTTGTGTTGTGATTGGCTGCAGAGTGTAATCAGAATCCTATGATTTGCTGTAGGAATGTGGGGCAGGGGGCAGAGGGAGTAATGAGTGTTGAAATCTTAAAGTGCTTTTTTTCCTTTTGAATGTTCTGTGAGTTTTGGGGTTTCTGTGCCAGTTCTGCCATTGATGTATTATTTTGGTGTCATTTGGGGCATACCCATTGTCTGGAAACGGTCTAGGACATGGCATCTCCTCCCACTCACGTCCCCAAACTGTTTTGGAGTTTATTGTGGCTATAGTTACCCTGGCATTGCAGTTACATTGGGTTGGGAGGGTTGGGAGAGTTAAAACAGATAAAAGGAAGTACTTTTTTACCTAGCGGGTAGTTAATCTGTGGAACTCTTTGCCACAGGAGGTGGTGATGGCATCTGGTCTTGATGCCTTTAAGAGGGGATTGGACAGATTTCTGGAAGAAAAGTCCATCGTGGGCTATAGGCAGTGATGGGTTGTAACCTCCTTACATTAGTAGTAGGCTACTTCAGAGTACCAGGTGCAAGGGAGTGGCAACAGGATGCAAGCATCTTGTTGTCTCATGCCTCCCTGGGGCACCTGGTGGGCCGCTGTGAGATACAGGAAGCTGGACTAGATGGGCCTTTGGCCTGATCCAGCGGGGCTCTTCTTATGTTCTTATGTACATTGACATAGTGTTCCCCTGCTGTCCATGAAGTTTCTGTTGGTGAAAATAAGGCTATGACAGTAGGGTTGTTGCATTGTCATCCATAGGCATGTGTTACACTGTTAATAATGTTGTCCATAGGCATATACTGTTAATAATGAGGATAGGCATACTAAAACATCTTTCCTCATTTAGAAAATAACTTCAGTACGCTGATTGAATATAACAAGAATATGTTTCAAATAATAACTGATAACACTAGCAAAAAGAGAGCTGTTACCTCCTGTCTTGCCTCTGTCTTATTTGTCAAGTGTTTATTGTCTCATTAGATGCAGCCTATCCCTGGATGTTCAGGAGATAAGAGGAAAAATTTGAGACTGATGTTTTTGTTGCCTGGTATGAAGCTGCATCTGGGGTGTGACTAAAGTTTTGAAGGGAATCTTCTCCCTATCTTGCATGTATGAATGTTTTGCAGCCTTCCTTAGTCCCAGTTTGTTTCTTGTTATCACAATAAATTGTGATACTTCTTGATTGAGGAAAAACTGCTGCAAGAATTCCTATCAACGCTCTAGGATCCTGGAAAGTACTGGATACCATTTCCGACAATAACCTGTTCAGGAAACATTGAGAAGAATGTGCAAGAGAGCACAATGCAATTATAGAACAATCTATTCATCATTTCTCAGAGATACTTCACACATTATGCTTTTCCTATATGGAATGTGCCCAGGTTGCATCTCAGATTATGGGATTGGGCTACAACACATAGTCTGTATGCTAAAGGTTCCAGATTCAATGGGAAAGGGCTGGGAAAGATGTCTGCCTGAAATTCTGGAGAGCTGTTGTAGTAATAGACAATACAGTAGATGGACTGATTGTCTGACTTGGTATTAGGCAAGTTCATAAAGTGGTTGTAATGATAAATGCATGAGCAGTTTCATTTTTTTCCTTGTGTGGAAATGGTTTGCAGGAAAGTGTAATGTGTGAGAGGCCCTCACTAGTCATTTTCCAGCGCTGCAATATTCAAGTATTATCTGGCTGCTAAATTGCATTTTGGATAACAGTCATTTGTGGGGATAGTCTTCATGAATAACTAAGGGTTTCCTCTAGGAGGGAGCAGCAGCAGGAGAGATGGGTGCTTTTCTTTCCTGCGTTGAGCTTTCCAGAGGCAGCTGGTGAGCCACAGTAGGAAACAGAATGCTGGAGTAGATGACGGAATTTGGCCTGATCCAGCAGGGCTTTCATTCTGTTCTCATTTATTACAGTCAAAATCATATTCCTGGATTAAGCTGTCTGGTGTACAATTCTGAAAGTGTTTCAGGCTCTAATGGCAGCCTTTCCATTGCTTTTATTTCAAATGACTTGCACAGGCAATATAGTCTTGATAGCGTGGAAGGAGTGTGTGTGTGTGTGTGTGTTTTTTAGGAGTCCATATGGGGAGGGTGGACATTGCACTAGCAGCTGGAAATCTTGAAGCATAAAATCAAAATGGGTTGTTGCTTCCCCAAATTTAACTGAAAGTTTAACACGGGTGTGGAAATATCTTCGTCTGGATCTTCACTCTTGTATTGTGCCTCTGTCCAACTTGTCACCTGACACGACCTACAAAAGGATCCTTCCTTTTAGGAGGCAGGCAGGTAACACAGAGCAAGATACAAACTGTTATGATCTTCTTCAAAGGTTTTCTTTTCTTTGGGTTTTCTAACCCCAGTATCTGATTAGGTCATTCTTGTGTCTCGGTGGTAACATGAGCTTTGACTGCTTAAAAGCTGCAGTTCACTCTAATTACTATTGAGCTGACACATGGCTCAGTCTCCTTCCCTTCCGTGCAGAGGAAAGGAAGAGGTGTGTGCATGTGGTGGGGGGAATAGAAGGAGGAAACATATTCATTTAATCCCATAGGGCAGTGGTTCTCAAACTTCTTAGCATCGGGACCCACGTTTTAGAATGACCATCTCTCCAAAACCCTGACAGAAGTGATGTCATGGCCGGAAGTGCTGTCATTGTGATTCTAGAGCAGTGTGTCAGAAGTTCAGAAAATTTGTAACTCAACTCTGCTGGTGTGCCACCCCCACCCCCCACCCCACCCAGAACAGAAGACAAAAAAATGCTTTACATATTGGAACACATTGCTTTTTATTTGATTAATGAGCTGCTAAGACTTTCATGGCCAGTGTGTGTGTGTGTGTGTATATATATATATGAGATGTCCAGATTAGCTGCACTAAAGGTTCACTGAGCCCACATGGAGTCGATGGGACCACCTTTTTCAGCTGTTGATGGCTTTTTCTAAAATGGATGAACAGGGCAGATTAGGGGTGCAGTCCTAAACAACTTTCTACCTGCACAGTGTAAAATCTCAGGAAGGGGTTTTTTTTTGTGGGGGGTAGTTAGGGAGGATTGATCCCACACTTTTTATTTGGTTTTTGTTTTTAAAGAAGAACAGCAAAGCACTTGTTTGTGACATTTATACATGCCAAGGATGTAAAATTTGTTTTCCTAAATTTGTATAGCCAGGTACAAAATGCCATATAAGGTTTGACTTTCAAACTCTGCAGAAGAACAAAACCCAGATACAGCAAACCATGGTACATTTTCTATTCCTATATATTTTTGCATGAACCACAACAAGAACTGAGACACAGATCAGACAAAGCAATGTAAAGCCATTCAAGGAACTTTCTGGTGAAGGGGGGAGAATACCGGCCAGGCTGCCAAAGAAACTTTACTGCAGCAGCTCCAATTGGGCAATGCTAATGAAGAGAAGGAAGTATAGGTGAATTTTGCCAACCTCCCCTTCTTTAACTTACGCAGTTCCTCAGGCCACTCATCCAGTTCCATGTGCACAGAAAGGATGCTGCTCCCCAACTTCTCAGGTCACTTGCCCTGCTTGGCAGAAAGAGCACCGCTGGCCCAGTTCCTCCCTCCTGCAGCTTGTGCTGGTGCAATAAACTCTCGGATTATTCTGGCACGTCCTTTGAGTGACTGTGTGCCTCGAGCCCAGCTCTGGGGCAGAAAGAGCCCCACTGGTGCTGGTGTGAGCAAGCTTGGGAATTTCTTCTGGCATGAGCAGGCTCAGGAGGTTGCTTTAGGCACGTGCCTTCTGAGTGCCTCGCACTTCTTACCCAGCTTCACCAGCCCAGCTGCACCCTGCTGCAACTCATGCTGACACGAAAGGGCTTGGGGGTGGGGTTTCTTCTAACACGTGCATCTTTTAAGTGCTTCCAGACTTTCACAGACATAGCACCCATAAGAGCTGGCTGGGGGAAGGGTTGCTTTGGAGCAGCTTGTAAGTGCCTCCAGTCTCTCTCTCATACACACAGCACCCGGGGAATTGCTTCCAGAGTGTCTTTTAAGTGCCAGCAGGCGTGGCTGGTTGCTATCCTGCCCACACCTGACCCTTCTCTTCCCCGGCTCTGCGTGTCATTGAAAATGCCTTCACGTGTCAACTGTGACACGTGTGTCATAGGTTTGCCAAAACCATTCTAGAGCCTTCTGCTTTCTTGAGAATGCAGCAATTAGTTGGATTATTTCTCTGGGAGGAGGAACAGGGGGTCCCTTCGAGACCTCTGGGTATGCCCCTCCCAATCAGGAGGCAGGGCCGGCAAAACAGTTTGAGGCGTCTCCCTGCAGGGGGCATTCCATCCCAGTCCGGCTCTGCCTCCCTAAGGGACAGGACGGTTTTTGTTGCTGGCTCCACAGAGCCGGCAGTTTTTCTGAGGCAATTTCAAAAGTTTTTCCTCCTTTCTTCTCCTTTCTTCTCTTCTCCCTGCTTTGTCCTCCACCTTCCCACCTTGCTTTCCCTCGTGTGTGTGTGTGTGTGTGTGTGTGTGTGTGTGTGTCTGTCTGTCTGTCTGTCAGGGATCATCAAGGGGGAGGCTGGTTGGGTGGGGGCTTTGCTCCACCGGCCGTCTCGTCAGTGGAGGACATCTAGCCCCGCTGCGCACCCTGTGCAGGGGCTAGGGAAGGCGTGGGGAGGCCGGTCGCTGGGACTCTGTGAGGCTTCGGCCCAGAGTCTCGCTTGCCCCGTTGCGCCGCAGACGCGTCCGCGCCCCTTCGGGAGGGCAGCGGACCGTCGCTTCTCTTTCGCCGCGATGGCGGCAGGGGAGAGAGCGGCGCGCGCGGACCCAGCTGCGAGCGTGCGTCGCTTTTTGGCTCCCATGTGGCCTAGGCCCGGGGCCTTTTCCTCCCCTGCAAGATGCGTCCGCGCCCCTTCGGGAGGGTAGCGGACCGTCGCTTCTCTTTTGCCACGGTGGCGGCAGGGGAGAGAGCAGCGCGCGTGGACCCAGCTGCGACCACGTGCCACTTTTTGGTTATTATGATTATTTCTCAGCCATTTTCAAGTTGCAAAGTGAATCAGAAAGAAAAAAGCCTATTTACAACCTTGACACAGGCAAAACAACCAAACAGCCCTCACCCATTCTAGCATCCCATTTTCCCATATTTTCAATATGGCTGCTCTAGGTGCTTTGCAACCCACCCAAAATTGGCTCATGACCCACAGGTGGATCCCTACCCCCAGTTTGGGAATCATGGCCTTAGGGCCATATGAAGGTCTGTAGCATCCAGGAACCTTCTTCCAGCTGATGGTTGGTTAACAATATTGTTTAGGGAGAAAAGAATGGTCTAGCTGTTGGTTAGAAATGAAATTTCAAGGCAGCCAGTATTGTATATTTAATTACTGGTACATAATTTTCATTTCCAATAAAGGTTTGTGCAAAAGTTTTAATTTTTACCTATGGGTTTCAAGGCATTGTATTCTGAAACAGAGGCAAATTTGAAGGTGGCTCCATGTTAAAAATGTGTTCTAGTAGAATGTTTTAGCCAGAGTTGAATGAAAGTAGGTAAACATGAGTGTGAACTGCATCAGGAACTGCTCATTTCGCCTGGATCTAAATGAAGAGTTTCCTAGTTATAGGCTTGCTTTTATCTTCTCCTACGCTGGGTACAGAAGCAATCTTTCATAGATACATGCAGGGAGTTCGCCTGCAGTGCCCAATATAAATATGGGCCTTGTTCTCAGATTCCTGAATGCTCCCCCCATCTCTGGGTGTGTTTAAGAGGCAGCAAAACGGATATGGAATCACTGGTAAAAAGGCTCAAAGCCAAGTTTTTTTTTTCATGAAGAGAACTTGATAGGTAACGCACCCTTTTGTAGCATTTATTGATATGCCTATACTGTGGTTTGTTAAATAAACAGCAAGTACATTCCAATCTTGGCTTTTCATAGTTTCTTCTCCCTACGCTACTACTAGAAAGACTACATATGTGGCCTTGAGTGCAAATACAAAGGGGGAGATATATTTTTTAAAACTCTCCTTTGTACATGCAGAATATGTCCCCTTCCCTTGTCATGCTCATAGAAGTACGGGGAGTTTCAGAAATGTGACCTGCTTGATTGTTCCCTCATAATGGTAAGGTCCAGCAAAAGCTGCACCATGTAACCTTCTGATCATGTGTTTTGAAACTAATGCTCCATTCTGTATGGGAAGAGAACTGTAGATGTGCATGCTCCACAGTGCTGTCCCCAATGGGCAGCACTATGTTGGTCATGCAAGTAGTACCAGCAGCCTGTATCCTGGCTGGCGATGGGTGTACCTGGTCTCCTGTAGCCAGTTGTTCTTTGCCACAAGCGATCAGCCAACTGCTAAATTACAAGGCTGTTTTTATTTCTCCGAAGGCCAGTCAGTAATTTTTCATCTTAAGCAGGAAACTCTGTCAGGCTCCAGGGCTTGCAACCTGGTTTGTGAATAGTATGCAACAGCTTCTGATCTGATATTTTTCTCTAGTGAATTTATTTTTCCATCATATTCAATGTGCTGAGAGGGGGCTGTGAAAACATTATGGGTGGTGTGCTTTCTACTATCAAACCACAACCTTTTGGAGTTAAAGAGATAGCACATAAATTATTCCACTTTCCCCTCCAGTTTCCAGTGAAGGTGCTAAGGAATGAGCTCCAGATTTATTCCAGGCTTTGCCAAAATGTTTTGGAAGGAAATCAACTGTTCCATTCATTCATAGTTCAACTGTAGGGAGTAACAGCTTTGCGTTCATTTTTTATCTTTGTACCACTTTAGACTTCATTTGTACATCTAGGGTTTCCAAACTACTTTGAGGCTTAGTGAGCTACTGCAGGTTATGTTGTAATTACACAGGAATATTGGCGTGCCCATGACAGCATTAAAATAGCTAACAACGGATTCTACTGCAGTTAAGGTTTAAAAGCCACTAACCTTTCTAGACCAAGGGTGTACATTATGTATACGGTATCTGCTTCAAATGTGGCATGTATCTGCTTGTCCTTGTGTTACATGCACATAGGAATGGAAACTGGCTGTTTTCATACACAACAGTAAGCAGCTGAACATGTGTGTGTATCTTGTATGCAGGCCCAAGTTATGTGTGGTGCTGGTGGCAACTGCTTTATAGCGGCTACTAGCTTTTTGTGACCCGGTGTTGCCCGGGGGCAGACATTATCCCCAGGCTCTATTAGGAGGAGGAATGAGTTTGTTCTGCAGTGCACCCCCACCTCTGGGGGCGTAAGGGGGGTCCTACCCCCACAGTACATCTGTCCAGTTCGTAAGGAATAAGTGCACCACGTGTGGTGAACATCGTTCCAGGCGCTCCAGAGTAATGGTGGAACATACACACAAATATACACACTATCACTGTGAAATGAATGAGGAAACAGGGACACCCTAACCTAAGAGAGCAATATGAAGGTCCCACTTATTGTCTGCAGGTCCTGTTGCAGGATAGCCCTGACGTATGAGAAACAGGCAGAGGTGGCCTGTTAGCTCCCTGGACATAGGCCCCTCTCAGACCCGACTGGCTGCTGGAACTCTCTGGATCCTGCTCTTTCCACCCTGGCCCACTCAGGCCACGCAGGCCAAGCAATTTAGTTTCACTTTCTGTTCTGGTGCTGCAGCCCTCCCACATAACCTGCAGAATCGTCTGTGACCACAGGGTGGCAGCAGACCTCTAGCCCAATGCAATCCCTTTGGGTCCTGACGATCTGGCCCCCTCCCCAAAAAACGGGGGGCTGTAGGGGGGTCTGACCCCCGCAGTGATTCCTTCCAGGCTGCAAGGTACCTGTGTGCCAAGTTTCGTGGCCGTGGGTCAAGGCACGGCGACGTGTATAAGGAACATACATACATACCCACGTCCGTTTTTATATATATAAAAGCAATTGCCAATGGCATACGTTGCTGGGCCACCCGGGAATGGGGGAGGTTGGAGTGGACTCCTGTTCACTGGCATCCGGTTAAATATCGACTGACTAAAGTAGGCTGATAGGGGAGGTGAAATGGGGTGGCTGGAGGGCTTGGGTGGATGTGGATGGAACTGGGCACAAGGGAGTGAAAAGGAGGGTGGAACAGGCCTGAGAAGGGGGCAGGTTCAGCGGCAGTGGCACCTGCCAAATCCTAACCCCTTCGTGATCCACTTTCACGGGTCAATGCAGAGCATAGCTAATCCAAGTCTACATTGACTCATGGTGGCTGCTGGGGCTTGCCCTGAGGCAAGGGAACAAATATTCCCTTGCCGTGAGAAGGTCTCAACATTCCAAAACTCCTCCATGGGATTCACTGGAGTCATGTTGGCACTACTGCATCGCCATGTGGGGAGTTACATAGGATTGGGTTGCCCATGATGAATAAGCTTCTAGGCTAGGTTGAAGAGAAGGCTACACCAATCTAATGTCTTTAGTATTAGATGTTGCAAAGGAAAAAAATAAGGACATTGGGAGAATAAGGACAATTCTGTTCCCATGCTATCCATTTCTAGCTTCTGTTATTCTGTGGTTTGTCGATGCTCCTGAGCCTTGAAGGTTCATGTCTTAACCATTTTGTTCAGTAATGGACGTTGGTAGACATACCATCTATTAATTCAGTTTAGCTTGCCAAAATCACTATCGGCCAAAGGGAAGATAGTCACATATAAGACAGTAAATGAATGACCTAGCTGGTATCTCGTTGTAGCCCTTCTCATTTGTGTAGCGATAACACCACCTTGCCTATAGATGTGGCATGGCTGGCTAGCAGCAGCAGCAATGTCAATCACAATGTACAAACTGCACCTGAATGTAGCAATTGGTTAAAAAGAGATCCACATTCAGAGTCTTGTAATTTCAGTGGGTTATTGGAATCTTGAAGCCGGGCAACCCAGAGCATGTGACAAGTCCTTCTAAAATGTTTTTTCCAGTTGAAGTAAAAGGCAATAGATGACCATTGCAAAGCGCTGAATAGCTTTCAAAAGGCAAAGTAACAATCTTAACCCATGTTCTCAGGAGCAAGTTTGTGTTTCATGAAGGCATGTGCACAGCCAGTTTTGATGTCTCATCAGTGTAAGTCAGCAAGAGTAGTAAGGTGAAGATGCGTGCTGTGGCTTCAGACAAGCCGAAAAGGTTGAGAAAGTAATGTGAAAAAAAACTAAGCCATGGTTTCAACTTGCAGGTGAATTGGATAACAGAAAGGTTGATTAAACAGCTTCTCTTAGAAGGAGGAATTAAGAATTTCCCTCTGGGCTTGGTGAAATTGGTTGGAAGGGAGAGGGAATAGGCGGCAATGAACAGGAGTCAGCCAGGCAGAAGAAAGGGAACTTTGAAGTGTCAGTCAGGAGGGCTGGTACTGTTTGATTCTGCTGACCTCCTTTGCTATGGTTTGTGACAGCATATTGGCTGCCACGTGGTAAATTCCTGTCACTGAGGATGTTTTAAAACATAGTCATGCAAGCAAGGGCCATGAATTCCCAGAGAGGAAGAGAGGGAGGCTGGCTCCTTGAAGATGGTTTCTCATCAAAGTCCTTCTCTTTTTTGGCATCAGCATTCCTTTTGTCACAAGGGGTGAAATGGAGTTGACCTGTCTTGTATGAAAAGGTATGAAATTAAAACACTTGCAGGGTTCTTGTTTCCATTTCCCCAAAATGAGAGGAAGCTAACAAAAGGTTAGCTGTGTTAGGGGTTCTGGAAAAACTCCTGACCAAAAATTGGGATTGGTCTGGAGTGCGCTCTCTCTCTCTCTCTCTCTCTCTCTCTCTCTCTCTCTCTCTCTCTCTCTCTCTCTCTCTCTATATATATATATATAATGCAAAAACTGTCTTTGTAGAGGCTGAGGCTGTGCACATTACAAAACCAGAGGTGATAGATTATGGCTGTTCCTGTTGTACAGATGGGTGACTCTTCCTGAAAGAGGTAGTTCTCAAACGTCCCCTTGGATGCGCTGAATCTCTTCTCTCTTAAGCTTCCATATCTAAGGTTTGTTTTTGATTCACACATGAACCACATGTAGTGCAAGTTCTTGTTACTCAATTGGTCTTAAGTAAAATCAAAGTGTTATAAAGAATAGCACTATCCGTTATGCTCTGTGTATTTTCTGCAATGGGTTTGTGGGAAAGTCTACTAGATATTTAGTTTCACAGTTCCTTCTGTCCCAGAAGGAAACAACCTCTATCCATATACAGTTGCACAGAGCATTTCATAAACCAGCGAGTTTTTTTTGCAGATTTTGCCCTTCAGCAGACTTCTCCTTGCATTGCCATACAAGAGAGCTCCAGATGATGATAACCTATTCAGGAGACATTTTCTTCCCTTACATGGTGGCTATTTGCCTGCCCTGTGACACCTGCACATTGAGCCATGCGCATGCCCTCTAATAACCCAGCCTATAAGAACAAGGAATCAAAAGAGATGTGAGGGGAAAAACCTAGGCTTCTCTAGTGTTGGACAGATTGCCCTTTTAAGAAATAGTTGTTTTTCTTGTTATTTCCAGCTGCTAATGGAATGGGTTGGAGAGCTACAGCTAGAAAAGGCAATATAGATAGCTTATGAAAAGTTTTAGTAAATAAGAAGATTGGTACAGCTACAGAATTCTTGCGTGATTCCTACATCAGAGAAGTAACCTTCTTTTAGGGCCATATGGAATATATGAATTTCTTGCAAGTGTCCTCAGAAACCGGTTTCTTGGTTAAACTGGAAGCCTTAGGCTTTAGCAGAGAATTAAAAAAATGTTAGAAGGTATTTTATGATGTTGGCATTTTGTTGATTATACCTGTCTGTTTCTCACTGAGGTCAAAATGCACAATAAATGCAGGTCTGCTCCTGAAAATGGTAACTTTACATTGCATTTTTCTCCTTCTATAATATTGAGTAAAACTTAACCATGGTGGATGGTTACATTTTATTAAACATTATAGAAAGGGGAAAACGAAATTAAACGCTGCTGTTTTCAGGAGAGTCTCTGTGCTTGGTGTAATATGTATTTGTGCTTTGAGGTAGGATTAATTTTAAGCACAATCTATCCCTGCATAAATGTGTTCTAACCTATTCTTCAGTTTGTGAAGATAAATAACCACATGCCTTTGAACTAGCTCCTTTTCTATCTAACTGTCCTAATGACTATAATATTTTGACAAATTTTAAGCAAATGCTTTTTTACAAGTCTTGTCATTTGACTGAGTAACTGATTTTGTGGCACTGATTTGGAGGCTGCTCTCTCCTTGATGCATCACCCAATTTCTTCCCTACGTGTCCACCTTCATATTCTTATATTGGGTATCACTCCAGAGAAGAGTGAACAGCAGAGATCTTCCTTCTGTTTGAATTCTGCCAAAAGGTGTCAGAAACTTGTTAAAGATCCTCAGCGAAATGATATTGTAGTGTTTTTCCTTTTGGTGACACTCCTCGTCCTTCAGAAACATGGCAGTAGGAAGACATTCTTGAAGGAGTCGCGGATCCAGGGGGGTGCAGGGAAGGCAAGCTGCATGGGCGGTGGGCGGCGGGGGGGGCGCCATTGCACGGAGTCCGCGCTCCATTGCGTGGAGTCCGCGCGCTTTTGGGCCCTCCCTCCCTCCTGTGAGCCTGGAACGCTCCAAAATGGAGCTCTTCCGGGCACAGGGAGTCGTGGCGGGGAGACGCACGGGGGCGGGGTGATGTGCCGTGGGCGCAGTTTTGTCGCCTTGCCGTAGGGCGCGCTCCCTGCCTGAACCACCTCTGTCTTGAAGACTTTTGTCCATGTGACTTTTGTGAGGGATTTAGGCAAGGCTGTTCTTTTTTTCCCTGTACCTCCTGAGCTTAGCTGTTTGTCCTCCTGTCTGCACTACACTTTCATCCCTGCTCAACCAAGTGATACTTCTTCTTGTGCTCCAAAACCAGCCAGTGTACACACCCTGTCCTTGGGGAGGAAGAAAGCTACCAACACAGGGATCTGTACTGGACCCAACAATGGAACTCCTTTGCAATATATCTTATTCTTGAGTGTGAAGCAACTGAATGCAGGAAGCACTTTACCAAAGAGGAGGGATAAACCAGTGACCACCTAGCAAAAAGATGTCCTCTTTCCCCCAGCTTCTGTGCTTGTGTCTCTTTACCTTCACCCTCCTTCAAAAGTAGGTGCTTGTTGCTTTCTCCTGAGGAAGAAAGCTTTTGGAACCATTTTAGAAATTACAGGGTATGAAGTGATACAGCGAGATCTGGATAGCACTCTAATAGTTAAATGGATATTTTAGGGGTGCAGTTTTTGGTAGGAAGGCAATGTGGATGTAAAGGACTAAAAATCCTCAACCTCTGCCCCAGTCCAGTCCTCAGCCCTGTCTAGCGGCAAGACAAAAGTAAACGTAATGGCTGAACTGTCATGTGACAACTGTGGGGAGTAGTTTGAGCCTGAAATAACAAAATTCTTGGGTCATATCACTTCTTGAATCCTCTTCCACATTAAAAAGAAACCAGCATCCCACTGCATAAAGCGAGGGGTAGGGAGAAGGTTAACAATTGTGTCTTCCAGCTGGGCTAGTTTACAACATGAATCTTTTTATGAGGTAGTGCATTTAAAATGCTTCTGCTCCTCTGCATACCCAATACAAATCCAAAATTCTATCCCCATTCAGTCTGCATACTATGTAAAATAGCTCATAGTACAGCTCTAGATGTCCATGGGGACGTGGAGTTAGACTGAAGAAACATGGAGTGAAAAATTTCAGGAGGATTTCCTTTGAAATAGAGAAGGTCATTCATGAACCAAGATGTCTTCAAAACTTTTTTCCAGTGAGATATAGAAAATAACCCATTTGAGACTCCAAATGGATAAGAATAGGATGCATTAAATCTGTTCTGTCATGTATACCTTCTGTTGTTTAACCTTACATTAAATGAATAAACCTTGTTGAAAGACAAGTCAGAAAAGGGATAATCTAGGGGTGGGCATCCAACCAACAAGATGAAGTACAGTGGAGACAAATATAAAGTCTTGCATGTAGGAACAGTGAATCCGAGGCATAAGTACAGGATGAGGGAAACTGGGTTTAGTAGCAGCATGTGAAAAAGATCTATGTATCTAACAGCGCAAGCCTATGCACAGCCACTCAGGAGTGAGTCCTGTTGTGTTCAATGGGTGGAGCATTTATTTTTATTTTTGTTAAAAATGCATTAAAGCACAGAATACCGCCTTTTCGGTGTTAAAATATCCAAATAAAAACACAAAACACTGCATTTTGGTGTTCAGGATATTTTCCAGAAAATAAAATAGATTACTTTTTCCAATTAGAAATAGTACGTACTGTGGCTGTATTGGCTGCCATGATATCACCTGTATAACCTACCTAGTGCACCTTTAAAGCATTTAAAATTGATAAGAATGAGAACTTAGAATAAAAACACATAGCACCACTTTCTGCCTATCAAATGATGAAATCTGCAAAACAAAACAAAACCAGCACCCCATTTTCAAACAACTATCGGTAGGGCTTACAACAAGAAAAGTATTCATAGGATCGAAGCCATATAACCTTATAGTACTCCGACGGTGTAAGGTGCTTAATGGTTGTCACAAAACACACCACACCACTGCAAAGGGAGAACAGTGGTGGCCTGCCAGTGGATTCACCACATCCGCCAGCATTGATAAGTCAGAGCAGGGGGCAGAGGGAGGTGGTGGAATGAAGGCTGGAAGGAGGTGGTAGCCTTGATCTGCCTTCCTGGATCCACTCAGACTTCTTATCTGCTAGTGAAACATAAAACATAACATGAAACACGTTTTCCTGTACCTGGAGGAGACCTCCAGGACCAGGACCCCCGCAGGATGCGGCGTGCGCTCCAGCAGTGTGGCTGCATTGGCAGAGAAGGGAAAGAATAAGATTGGGGCCTTAGTAGACCATAATCAGCGTATGAGCCGTCGGTAAGACGCAACGGCTGCAAAAAGCAATGCACTCCTGGGTTGCATTGGTAGAGGCATAAAGTCCAGATCATGAGACCTAATAATTCCACTCTATACCAGCAGTTCCCAAAATAGTGGGTCACGGCCCACCATCGGGAACAAAAACTGGACCATTCCCCCTTTAAGGGTGGCCTAGGAATGGGTGTCCCGTTGGCACTGAAGTGATTGTGGTGCTGTGAGCATCCAGGGGCTTTTTCTCTTCTTTGGAGAGTGGGGGTCACGCTGGCTGCAAGGAGGAACTGGGAGCTCTGCAGTCCCCTCTGCTGCCCTCCCCGATGCTCATGTGAAAATCAGAAGTAGCTTCCAAATGCATTTTGGAAGCTGCCTGGCACTGGCTCTGCCTTCCTGGATCCACTTAGACTTGTGCTAGTGAAACTTTTGCAGGAAGTTGCTTGGCACTGGAACACACTGCCTTGTGCAGTTTTGCTCTCTCACTCTCATTAGAGGTTTACAAGCAGATGCTGGATGGCCATCTGTCAGACGCTGTATTGGCCTGTGCTGAGCAGGTGGTTGGACTAGATGACCTTTAAAGTACCTTCCAATTCTAGGATTATATTATAAAGAAAGATGAGTTTCTTGATCTTAATGAATGAATAATATAAATGGCTGTGGAGGGAGGAGAGAGGGGGTCAAATACTGTGCTGTAATTTCAATCAGAAAGAATCTTGCTAAAACTATAGCAGTGTAATACTGTCATTTTTTGTTCTCTCCTTCACATGGAAGGTTCTTCAATTTAAACTGGGCAGTGGCCAAAACTCACATGGTACCTTTGAATTCAATCCCATCATGAGCTGGCAAGTTAATGGGCTTTGTACCTAAGGCTTCAGGGTTGGACACTGTTCAAAGCAGTTAATCTTCAGTGATCTCTATTATCCTTCCTTATTTCTCTCCCTCTCTTTTTTAGACTGTTCTCAAAGCAGTGGATAAAGGGTGGAAATTCTCAGGCTATCTGGAGGGGGCCTGTTTTGTGTTAATGTTGGCACTCCTCATTAGGTCAGTATCTTCCAGGTTTTTGGAGTGCTGAAAGCTAGTTGGCGTACAGGGTTATAGTTGTGATTGAATTCGGATGATCCTAACCTGAACCACACTTTAGAGAATTGTAAAAATCAGTGGCAAGCCTCATTCTCATGTGCACCTCTCTCCCTTTCACATACAAAAGGAAGAAGTGTAAAGCTTCTGACCACAGTTTGAACTAACCACAGTTTGCCATTTCATCCACAGGAAACTATGGTTCATTCAAACCAAGAAGTGTACTCTGATCATGAATCGGTAATTTAAAGCAGCGGTAATATAAGCCTACCAAACCCTCCCTGAGGTCAGCGTGACCCCTCAGGTACTCTTAAGAGCCCCAGGGTCCCCACGGCATCCTGCGATCTCTGTGGCATCAATGGGGCAGCCCTCTTGCTCCAGCCCCAGCCCCACAAGCACTTATAGTGATCCGAAAGTCCAAGTAGGACTTGGGAACTGCTTGTTGTTGTTCAGTCGCTAAGTCGTGTCCGACTCTTTGCGACCCCATGGACCACAGCACGCCAGGCCTCCCTGTCCTCCACTAGCTTCCTGAGTTCGCCCAATTTCATATTCATTGCTTCGGTGACACTATCCAACCATCTCATCCTCTGTCGCCCCCTTCTCCTTTTGCCTTCAATCTTTCCCAGCATGAGGGTCTTTTCCAAAGAGTCCTCTCTTCTCATCAGGTGGCCAAAGTATTGGAGCTATGTATGGGAACTGCTGCTCTATGCTAAATGTATACGTGTAGGTCACACTAAGGTGGAATACTCCAGTGAGGTAGAATAAGGCATTGGTCACAGACAAGCAAGACATGAATAGAAATAAGTATCTGCAACTCTATGAAATGGAGATCTGCCTTTCCCTGTTTAAGAAGTTAATGGATCTTGTGCTCTTGTCAAAGTTGTCTGACGATACCACTTGCTCATGGAACAAGCGACATTCCAAAAAAGGACTACAGTTGGTTAAAATGCTTAACTTGCCAAACACAATAAAAAATACCTGGTGTGTTTGACATTGTACTGTAATTCAAAGGATCCATAATTTTCATAATGACCCCCAAAATTAAAACTTTATTTTTGTAACATGGAAATTGAAACATCTAATGTTTAAGAAGGAATGACTCAAAAATCTTAAAAGACTAGTGGGACAGATTTGTTGTTTCTGAAAAAATAAATGGATGTATAGATCTTAAAAATCCTGTAGGAATTGCAAATGTTGAAGAATGAAAATGGGCCTCTATGCAAGGGCCAGCAAATATGCATCTGTATTTAATGTTAACTGAAACTTGATCTAACCAAAATTTATCTTCCTTGTAATGTACATGATAGGATTTTACACTGTAGACTAATCCTTTTGAGAACGATGTCCAAGCTGGCCGTTGCCAAAATGAAGGAACCCAGCAAAGGCAGGGTGACTGCTTTTGGTTCGTCCCCTTATCAAATGAGGAAAAGAGAAACTCATCAAGGCAAGAGAAACCATTTTCAGGTTCCTTGCATGATTTTCTGTGATAGAGCAGTTGAAGGGATGTCATATAATAGTATCAGGTCTCCTGTGGCTTCGAAGCAGTGCAGAGGAGGGAGTGAAGGAATTCCACCCAACCCCCTCCTGAGACTGCTCCAAACTGATTATTTCCGTGATACCTGCTCTTTCAGTTAGGGATTTTTATGGCAGCAAAATTTAACAATTTTGTTATCAATAGCAGTAACACCTATATTGAACTGTACTCTGAGATAGGGCAGTGGTACTGTTCAGAGGGCCAAAAGTGTGTGTGTGCATCTGCGTAAACATTTTAATTTATTTTTATTTTCTGTTTTTGACATTCCTCGGCCCTTCTTTTCATGCTGCTTGTTAAGCTGTTAACTCACTCCATTTATTTAGGGTGCGTGTTGCCGAGAGCTCAATTTTATCTTGGTGAAAACCAGGCTTGCTCATGGGCACATAATGAAATTGCATAAATATACCCTTAGCCAGGGAATCTAATTTATTTTCCCTGTTCATTATGGGGGAGAAGGCCATTATGAAATGTATAACTTTTTTTCTTTCCTTTCCCCAGTGCTGGAATTGAAAGGCAGGCGTGCGGGCTCTTTTTGTACTGATGATTTCGCCCTGATTCAATTTAAAGCTGGTTAGAGCTCAAATACTGTAGCGTAATTGACAAAGATCAGTGTGGGTTGTAATGCTAATGTCTTGGCTGTGGCTTCGGAGACTCTACAAGAGAGCAGGTTAGAAAACGCTTTCTGAGGAGATTGGGCCTGTAGTAATATGCTTGGTTGAAGGCAAACCTCAAGGTAAATTGTGATTTAGTTCTCTTTGATTTTTGAGGAGGGGTAGTGAACATAGAAAACAAAACAATGATTACCAGTGGTACATGGTTCTGCTGTGTGTGTGTCTCTGTGTGTAAAAACAATAATTAATGCATATGAATGCTTGCCTGCCACTTGTATCACAGTTCTGGATAAGGTAACAAGTAAAAAAAGCTATCACCCAGGAGTGTGGCAAAATCTACAAACTTCCACATTGGTTGGTGTGAGAAATGGATTATGTGATCTGCTACAATACCTGAAATAACATGGTCCTGGTAGAAGGACACAACAGGCAATGGAAACACTTTGCAAATGGGCAAAGCTGCATGCATGGTAACTGGTACTGATGGAAAACCAACATTACACAGTGTGGTCAGTTGTGCAGTGGGCGTTACTTAAATGGTCATATCTTCTCTACTTAAAGATTGAAAGTAGGGATTTCAAGAGATGTGGGGTGGTAACTGCTGCTACAAACATAAGCTTCACATCTCTCTTTTGGTAATATCTAGTGCAGTGGTCCCCAAACTATGGGTCAGGACCCATCAGTGGGTTGTGAGCCAATTTCAGATGGGTTGCAAAGCACCTAGAGCAGCCATATTGAAAATATGGGAAGATGGGATGCTGGAAAGGTGGAGGGGTGTGTGGTTGTTTTTCTTGTGTCAAGGTTGGAAATAGGCTTTTTTTCTTGCTGGCTGCTATGGGAAAATGGTTGAGAAATAACCCAACCTTTTGCTGCATTATCAGGAAAACAGCAGGCTCTGGAGTCACAATGATGGCACTTCCGCCCATAACATCACTTCTGGAGGGTCCCAGGCATATTGTCATTCTAAAAAGTGGGTCCTGGTCAGGGTGGAAAAAAATTGATGATTTTTTAAAAAAATAATATAAAAAATTGGATTTTTAAAATTTAAATTGAATTTTTTTATTTAAATTGGGTTTTTTATTTTTATCAAATTTATTTTAATAAAATGCTTTTGGAGTAAAAATCTACCTAAAAATAGTTTTCTATTTAAGATGCATTAATAATTTAGTTTATTCGGCATGAAATGGAGCTTAGTTATGTAGCATGAGGCTGTATATTCTGCAATATTTACATTTTTGGTAAACTCATTCAATGAATCCAAGCTCTGCAAGCTGAGATAACATGCACTGCATTGATGCATTCACACAATTTCACAGCAACCATGAGATAAATCATAAAATAAAGTTCAGGAATATTCCTTTATTCCATTGTTGTGCAAATCTATGTACACTACGAACTGTAGCTATGCGTGATTAACCCATTAACCTAAAATCGGTTCTGATATCGCTGTTTTACTAACCTGACATCTTATTATTCTAACTAGGAAACCTTCATTTTGTTTGCAAATAATAATATTAAAGATTCTAACTACCAGCAAGAATGAGTTACTTACATTTAAGGAGCATCTGTCATTTCAGAACCATCATGGCAGCGCCTGTTAGTGGGCGTCTGTTATGTTTGTGGGTCCAACATAACCAGACAAGCATAAGTCCTTTTAGTACGGTTTAATTCTGATACAACATACAAGGTTAAAAACAACCCACACACACACACTAAAATACTTAACCACTCAACCACGCCCAAGCCTAGATCTCCAGTGATTGGTCCACCAATCCTGGGTAACTAATTGCTTCTCCCACAGATGAAATCACTACATACATAACACCCCTTTCCCCCAAGAATTGTTCAGGGTCCACACACATAATCTTCCAAGTAACGCGGCCGTATCCGTTCTCGTACAGAACGACGTGGCACTGGCACAGGAGTCTCTACTGTTCTAGTTTGCTCTAATGGGTTCTCTGGAATACTCGCTGGGGCCGATACCCCTACTGTAGGACTCTCCCGAGACACTCCCACATCAGTGGATCCCGGTGGAGCCAAAAAAGATTCCTCTTCCTGTGATGTTAAATCTTGACTGGCTCCTGCACCAAGCACCTCCTGTTGTTGGTCTCGGAGTACAGGGGGAACCGACACTGGCCCTGAATCTGATACACGGCGGCGCATTTGATCCAAATGACGTCGAAAAAATCCTCCCATCAGAACCAGCCACTTCATATGAAACTGGACCTGTAGCCCGACAAACTGTTGCTGGAATCCACATTGGGCCATTGGCATAGTTTCGTATATAAACTAAGTCGTCCTGACTGAAACTACGAACTGCTTCTTGTGTCTCTGCCATTGGCAATTTGTCCGTAGTACGATCTGGATGTAATCTGTCCAAACGAGTTGTTAATCGCCGCCCCATTAACATCTCTGCAGGGCTACGGCCCGTAGTCGTACAAGGGGTCACTCGGTGGCTGAACAAAAATGCTGCCAATCGATGATCCCAATCCCCCTGAACAATTCGCTTCAAAGAATCTTTAGTAGTTCTCACCATTCGTTCTACCTGGCCGTTTGTAGATGGATGAAACGGGGCTGATGTTACATGCCGAATCAAATACCTGCCTATGAAATCTTTAAATTCTACAGATGTAAACTGTGCAGCATTATCGGATACAATAACATCAGGTAGACCATGAGTAGCAAAAATCCTACGAAGGGCCCTAACAACTGTTCTTGAAGTCATCACAGTAACTGGTACTACTTCCAACCATTTTGTATATGAGTCTACCAATAAAAAGAAATTCTGACCTTGAAAGGGCCCTGCAAAATCTATATGTACCCTCGACCATGGAGTGCGAGCAGTCTCCCATTGTTGAACAGGAGCTCTTGGCACTTCTGGCCGGGACTCCTGACATAGTCTACAATGATGTACCCACTCCTCTATGGCAGCATCTATTCCTGGCCACCAAACATAACTCCTTGCCAATGCCTTCATTCGCACAATCCCTGGATGATTTTCATGTAAAGCTTCTAAAACTTGATTTCTTAATTTGGGAGGGATCACCACTCTACTCCCCCAAAGAAGGCAGCCCTTATGTGCTGAAAGCTCATTTTGGCGAGTTTTGTATGGTTTGAACTCAGCCTCTACTTGGCCTCCTGGCCACCCTCGCCAAACCCAATTCAAAACACGGGAAAGAACACGATCTTTAGCTGAATAAGAAGCTACCATGGAAGCATGCAATGGTGGCTCTGGGAGAGATTCTAGAAGCATAATACCATATGCTGGAGCCGGATCTGGCCCTAAACTCGGCAATGGTAAACGGCTAAGAGCGTCTGCATGCCCGATCGCCTTGCCTGATCGATACTCTAAGGAATACTGATATGCTGACAAAAAAATAGACCAGCGCAACATACGAGGAGACAAAATTTGAGGTGTTTGCCTATCTGGAGCAAAAAGACCCAGCAAGGGCTTGTGATCTGTTATGATTGAAAAACAACGCCCATATAAATAATCATGAAACTTTTTAACCCCCGCTACTATGGCCAGGGCTTCTTTGTCTATTTGAGCGTAATTGCGCTCTGTTGACGATAAAGTCCGTGAATAATAAGCTACTGGTACTTCTTGGCCATCCTGCAGTCTATGACTTAAAACCGCCCCTATACCATAAGGGGAAGCATCACATGTTAGAACGACTGGTAATGACTCATCAAAATGAGCCAATAAAGAATTAGAAGTAAGCAATTTTTTTACTTCCTGAAAAGCAACCTCTTGTAATTGGCCCCACTTCCACGGAGCCCCATTATCCAAAAGCCGGTGCAATGGTTCTGCCACTGCTGCCTTATGTGGCAAAAAAGAATGGTAAAAATTTAGCAATCCTAAAAATGCTTGCAATTCCTGCTTTGATCTAGGAGGGGGAGCATTTACAATAGCCTGTACCTTTCCCGGGGCTGGATGTACCCCATCTGCATCTATAAGATACCCCAAAAACTCTACCTTTGAAGCCCCCAAAATACACTTCTCTCTCTTTACCTTTAAGCCTGCTGCGTGGAAACGCTGGAGGACTTCCCGAAGACGACTATTAAATTCACTTTCTGATGCCCCCGCAATCAAAACATCGTCAAAAAAAGGAATAACCCCTGGGATTCCCTTAAGGAGTGTATCCATCAGATTTTGAAAAATCCCGGGTGCTACAGAAACCCCAAATTGCAGGCGCTTCACCTTAAATGCGCCCTTATGTGTCACAATAGTCTGGGCTTCTGCTGTCTCCTCAGTAACAGGTAACTGCTGATATGCTTGAGCTAAATCTAACTTTCCAAAAACCTTAGAACCTGCAAGAGAGGTCAATAGCTGGCTAATCATTGGAACTGGATATGCATGTTGCTGCAATGCCTTATTGATTGTACACTTATAATCAGCACAAATTCTTACATCCCCATTGGGCTTAAGTGGGGTCACAATAGGTGTTTCCCAACGTGCATGCGATACTGGTTCTAAAAACCCCTGCTTAACTAGACGATCAAGCTCTTCTTCAATCTTAGATCTTAATGCAAATGGAACTCGTCGAGCCTTCAGGCGTATGGGCATAATAGCTGGATTTAACTGTAAAGACACTGCTGGACCTTTATAACACCCTAAAGTTTTTTCAAAGACCTGTGCAAATTCTTTACAAACTGCCTCAGAATCCTGTTGGTCCATGTTCTGAACACCCGTTATTTGAATTCCTAAAGGCCCAAACCATGCTAGTCCCAAAAGACTGGTACGACGTCCCTCTACAACAACCAATTCCAGAAATCCATCAAAATCTTTATACTGGACTCTAAACTTTCCCACACCCCGAAGAGGGACCCGATTACCTTGATAATCTGTTAGCAATAGCCCTGCTGATTCTAGTTTGGGACTCTCATTTGGACAAAGACGCTTATAAGTATCCATAGAAATAATTGATAATGCTGAACCTGAATCTACCTCCATTTTACAAGGAGACCCTTGAATCTCTACCTTCACATATATCTTCTCCTTAGTTGTTAACCTCAAACTCAGTACCGGGTATACTGAAGTAGTGTAAAGCTCTTCCTGAAGGATAGACTCTTGATGACTTTCATTATCACTATTACTGCCAATTTCCCGAATGGACCCCCTTATAAACTTGCTTCTACAAACTCGTGCTATATGCCCTAATTTCAAACACTTTTTGCATTTAAAATTCCTATAATGACAATTCTGGCGTTCATGTGCTCCCCCACAACTTGCACACGAACGCTGACCCTGGCTCTCAGTCTCTTGCCGGTCCCTTGATTGAAGGGCTGGTGCTATCTGTGGATTCCTCATTCCCCGGCCTCTTCTATGGATTTGTAACACTTCTCCCCGATCTTCACCATTCCTATCCGTCCTTTTACAATGATTTACCTCCGGTTTTAAGGAGGAAGGCGACTGCTTTATGGCACCCTCTGCCCTTTCAAATGATAAGCATTCTTTAATTGCTTCTTGGAAAGTCAATGTCTCCTTAGCAAACATTTTCTGTTGTAATTTCTGATTTCCCAAACCACAAATCACTCGATCTAAGAGCATTTCCTCCAGGTTGCTAAACTCGCACCTCCTTGCCAATTGGCGAAGGGCAGCCACAAAACCTGAAATGGATTCTCCAACAGCCTGGTCCCTTTTATAAAAGGCATACCGTCGTGCAATCCGAGAAGGTTGTGGTGCAAAATGACTCTTTAGAAGGCCCATAATATCCTTATAAGGTGTAGTTCTCAATTCATTCGGGGCCACCAAACTTTGAGCAATTTCAAACGTTGCAGCTCCACAAATGCTAAGCAAGGTTGCTCTTTTCAATACAGCATCTGAAATTCCCTTAGCTTCCAAAAAAAACTCCATACGTTCGGCGTACGTCTCCCACAACTCCGGGAATGCCGGGTCAAACGCCTCCATTTGTCCTTGAACAGCCATAACTTTTCTTTTTGTCGTAATCCAGGCTCAGGCTTGAGATCCCACCTTCGTCGCCACTGTTATGTTTGTGGGTCCAACATAACCAGACAAGCATAAGTCCTTTTAGTACGGTTTAATTCTGATACAACATACAAGGTTAAAAACAACCCACACACACACACTAAAATACTTAACCACTCAACCACGCCCAAGCCTAGATCTCCAGTGATTGGTCAACCAATCCTGGGTAACTAATTGCTTCTCCCACAGATGAAATCACTACATACATAACAGCGTCCACTCACCTGCTGCCCGCCATGTCCCTCACCTTGTGTCGCTGCCACATCACCAGCCATTCCATTAAAGTGAATGGGACTGTTAGTGAGTCCACAGCTGGTCAGAGGAGGAGCCGCTGCAGGACGGAGATGACAGTTGCTCTTTAAAAATTATGATTTAAATCGAGTTGATTTAAATGAAGCCTTTTACTAGTGATTTAAACTGTGATTTAAATCGTGATTTAAATCGACTTGATTTAAATGAAATCCACCTTGGTCCTGGTGCTAAAAAGTTTGCAAACTACTGATCTAGTGTGGGGTGATTTCACTATGCCGTGAGTTTCCTTAAACCTATCACTTCTGATTGCAGGAGTAGGGAAGCTTCCACCATGATGAATTTGCATTTTTGCTAGATGTTATCCGGGGAGAAAGATTTGGAGGAGAGGCGGGTCTCCTTCCTTTGGTGGAAACTGTCAGTGCAATCCAATGCTTCCTGTTGCGTCAATGCTATGTTATAGCGCCGATGCGATGGCCTCAGCGCTGACGCAGGGCCCCGTTGCACTCCTGCCTAGCCTACCTCGTGTTGCTGGCATCAGCTGTGTCCATATGGACACAGGATTGGCAGGAGGGGGGAAGGTTGGGGACGAGACACGGGTGGGCTTAGGAGGCGGCCATACGGCTGCGTCCTAAACCCACCCAGGAGGCTGCGTGGCCCCGATTCAGGCCATGAGGTTTCCTTGGATCTGCGCCTGCTGCGCCTGCATAGGAGTGGCGGTAGCCTCCCCTACGGTAAGAAAGTGAATGCTCCCTTGCCGTGGGGAAGCTCCAGCATCTCCTAAGCAACGCTGGATATGGCGCTGGCCCATTGGCTTCGCCATTCCAGCGCTGTTTAGGATTGCGCTCTGTGTATCTCAGGGTAACATCTAGTTTCAGCCTAAGGAATTTACTAACATCACAGAAGAGCTGTGTGTACTTATTGTCACTCCTGCCCAAGAATGTAATGCCTGAGAAAGAGAATGAGACGCATGCATCTCATGCATGCAAGCCCCTGGAAGGGGAATAGTGAAAGTAATCCAGACTACATGCAATTTGAACACTTGGGATCACCCGGCAATTCCTGCTATGTCCAGAATTGTGTGGAAAGGCTTACACAGCCTTTAGCAGCCATAACTGATTGTGGTGGCTAGAAAAAGGTGTTCCTATGTTTCCAGAAATGACTCCTGACCCCCGAGAGCTGTATTTGTGTATGACATGGTTCACATAAAAGCTTCACTGTATAATCCTGCAAATGGCAAAGTTTGCATTGTCTGGTTACACCTATGAATCAGCTCCAAATCTCCAGCATTATACTATGCAAAGGATTCCTGGGATCAGTGTCATGTGGGGAGCTGGAAAAAAAGATGCTTCCTAAGAAGTTATGTAGTAAGAAATTGCAGTATCAGAGGTGGAGAGATGTGGCTAGCAAGATTCCAGTCAGTTCGTTCATTTGGCTGGCCCAGGATTAATTTATATTTTAAGTTTATTGATACTGCTATAAAACCCACATTTATAGAGTTATAATTAAGCAGGGGCTATTTAGGGTGGTGACGTTGAGTTGATTTATGGGATGTGTACAGCATGTTGCAGTATATTTCCCTTTTTTATTGTTTTAGAAAAAAACTTTTACAATTGTATTAGTTTGACAGCTATTTGTGTAATGGAGGTTTGTTTCTAGGGTCATATTGCAAAGCTAAGGAAATGGCAATTATATCTTCACCACTGTGTCGGTTTAATTGCCTCCTGTGTGAAAGTTTTGAAATCTCTATGCAAAAGAGTGCTTTGTGATGGGGGCCTAGGGAGCTGTTGTAGGTTTGAGGCAGATCCACCGCTGTATCTTGAACTGGACCAATCCCCCTAGGAGATTGGAAGATTCTGAACACAAGCCTTCAGGTTGGATTCTGGCTGGAAATGGGTTTCTGTTTTTTGGAGCCATGTGAAAGGCGGCTTTGAAAGAGCCACTTCTCTGCCTCCTAAGAACTTATGCTGACACTGGCATAACATTTGGGTACACGCGCATGTGCTCTCCATTCCTGTTCGTTACTCTTTCATTCCCCCATCCCCTCTCCATTCTCTTGTGTTCTGTACCCAGTGAGGTGGGATTAACTTTTGCTTTGCCTAACTGACAAGGGTGTTTGTGAGGATTAATTATTGAAATCCTGCGAAGTGCTTTTTTGAACATAAGTGCAAAGCTTTATGATTATTTTATCCTGCCCGGCACTCCTGAGGTAGAGAAGGCTTTCCTTATGTGGTTGTGGGCACATGGACAAGTCACTTGGCAGAAATTACTGTTATTACTCTTGTATCTAGTGTAGGAAGAAATCTTCACTTCACTAGAAGCTGTGGTCTGTCTGCTGTTCTTTTCAGGGAGGAAAAGGCTGCTGCTAGACTCTGTCAAGGCAGATACCTCAAACATGAAATGAATTGCCTGTACTAGTTCTGCAATAATCAAATTGTTTCTGAGCAGCTTTGTTCACACAGACCAGGTAAAGTGTCTCATTCTAATAAGGGTCACATATGCTTGTGATTTCCTCTCTTTTATGATGCTGATTCTGTTGACAGAATACAAAAGGAAACAGGAAACTCTCAGCTCAATCTCATCAAGGACCTGTGCCAGTGGAACATATATTTGGCAAGTGCGCACTGCCACAAAAGTGCCGTAAAGTGCTTTCCTGTAGCGCAAGGCCCAGGCATGCTGGCGGGAAGGCCAGAGCCTTTTTGCTGCATTATCATTAATATCAAGATATAATACAAATATCTAAATTATTTGCTGCATGTGCTGGTGGAGCAACAGAGGCCTGTCACAACAGCCCAGCACAGGGGCAGGGATAGGCTGGGGAAGGGACTGAATGGGGTGCGAGGAAGGCAGACAGAGCCCAGTAGCGTGGGCAGGATGGGAGCAGTGCAGATATACACTGAATCCCAAGGCCCTTCTCAGGCCTGATCTGCCTGCATGGATCAGTGTGGACTTGCGCTGTTGGCATTGCTGGCACAGGCCGATTTGACCTGTTGCATCTGCAGGGGCTTACCCCGAGGAGACCTTCAGCAGTCAGATCTATTCTTCCCCCAGATGTAGCATAGCTTGCGCTGCTGCTTCGCCATGCAGGGAGTTAAGTTGGATTGGGCTGTTAAGTGCAAATGTGTTTAGTGCCTGCGACATCAGAAACGCTGTACTGTGCTGAAGGCTGCTTGCATTTTGTTCTGCAAAATCTCTGTGGCCTTTTTTTTTACTCTCTATTTCAGTTCATAAAGAATTCAGTCACAAAAGGCATTTGTAGTTGCAAGCAAACAGAACCCAGACAAGATAAAGCCCTTCTGTCCCCACCCCCAAGTACTTGTTATGATCCCTATCATAACCACAAGCCACCGTTTGTGGCTTTTATTTTTTAAAACAAGTTTCTATACCTTAATGCAGAAGTTCCCAAACTGTGAGCTATGGCTCTCCCAGGCTGCGTGTGTGTCATAGAAACCAGCCAGAGAGCTGCGGAATCCTTGCAAAAAACCTGCCACCTTATACAAAGTTAAGGATTGTAACCCTAATGGGGAGCCAAAGTCAATGGCCCAGTAGGTCAAGGGGAGTTGCCAGTTAAAAAGGTTCGGGAACCACTGCCTTGATGGGTATACAGATATGCTTTAAAGCAATGGTTCCCAAACTGTGGATCAGGGCCCATCAGTGGGTCATGAGCTAATTTCAGGTGGGTCATGAAGCACCTAGAGCAACCGTATTGAAAATATAGGAAGATGAGATGCTGGAAAGGTGGAGGGCCGTGTGTGGTTATTTTGCTTGTGTCGTGGTTGTAAATAGTCTTTTTTTGTTTCTCATTAACTATGTTAGTGAAAATGGCTGAGAAATAGCTCAGCTTATTGCTGCATTATCACAAAAACCGGTGATTCTGGCATCACAATGAGATGGCACTTCTGGTCATGATATCACTTCCGATGGGTCCTGAACAGTTATTCTAAAAAGTGGGTCCGAGTGGTAAAAAGTTTGAGAACCACTGCTTTAAAGCATGTGGACCTTGTCTGCTGGTAACTTTTCAGAAACCATTTTCCAGCCTAATTCCAGTATAGGGGAAAGACTGTAGCTTAGAGGTTACATCATGTGCCTGCATGCAGAAGATCCCCAGTTCAATCCTTGGCATCTTCTAATAAGATCTGGAATCTCCAGAGAGCTACTGCCAGGATGTGTTGACAGCATTGAGCTAGCTAGGCTAGAGCTCTGACTTGGGATAAGGTAGCCCCTTGGGGGGACGGGACAGATCTTTTTGACCCTTTCCTATGCCTAGTAGATACAGAATAAGATAGTAAAAAACTATGCTCAATAAGAGAAATGCAATCTCTTATTTTGGTTGATTCATATTCATATTCTCTAAGCTCACAGTTTGGAATTTCCTGGATATTGAAGTTTGGAATTTTTTTTTAGTTTTTTGTTCTGAATATACATAGCTCTGGTTTAAAATACCTTTAGATCAGTGGTCTTCAAACTTTTCAGTATGATAACCACATCATGTATCTTACAGATTTTCGTGGGCTGAAAAGGATCAGTTTTATAAATGAATGAATGAAATTTAAATGAATAAATAAGCTTTATTTGGATTTTTTTAATAATCAGCATGATATGATTCAGAACAAAAGAGAAATGACAATTCCAAAGAAACAATGCCATGCTTAAACTGAGAAACGATATATAATGAGTAAAAATGTCAAACATATGCCAGTGGTATTCAAACTTTTTAGACCGGGACCCACTTTTTAGAATGGCAATCGTGTCGGGACCCACCAGAAATGATGTCATAGCTGGAAGTGCTGTCATGGTAACATAATAAAATGACACTCCTAAAATGCCAATTGGCATTCTTGGACTGCAGCAATTGTACAACCATGAAACATCCTGACATAAAGCAAGATTAGGACAAAATATTATATAAAAGCACTGAACTAAAAACAAATTTTTTAAAAAATCTTCATTTGAAAATTCAAACTGTTAACACTCACAAAAGGAATATAACAAGAGTAAGGGCTGCGGTTTCCAAGATGGATGTTCCCAGCTTTCTGTGACCCACCTGACATCAGTTTGAATAACACTGGCATATGCTCTGACCAAGAATGATGAACTTCTCTTCACTGCTGCAGCTTGTGGAGTCCTCCCACTGTCTCCAGTGATAGCCTAGAAGTGTACAACTCCAGCATTTACAGGCCGTAAAGCACGTTCCACCACTGAAACACCATTCAGGATTATGTTGTGAATTTTTTTCAAGGCCTTCATGGTGGTTGTGACATGCATTCAGATTAAGGATCACAATGGCAGCACAGGGTGTGATCAGTGCATCACACATGTGCAAAATATATGTAAGATGTAGGCTTCCAAGAGACATGAGATTTGGACTGGCTGCCTTGTTCCACCAGGTCCTTACCAGGTTTACATGTGCACAGTTTAAAGATAGCAGGTTTCCATTTAAAAGTGAAACACACTGCAAAATCCATCCTTAACATTTGTTCATTTTAAATTGTAGGGGGCTAGTGGACATTTTTTTTTCTCTTTTTTATCTGAATCCTCTTTGTCCACCAAGGATCAGAATCCCATGTACTTTAATGACAACTTCTTCTTTCTTTTCTTTTTTCTATGAAAGCAAAAGTAGTGCCTGTGAACCTCTCCCTATGGAGGGGTGAGAGACAGATGTACAAACATCATCATCAGTCCATGGAGAGGTACCCATATGCGATGCAAGCTCCACTAATACACTTATTCCATGGATACTGAAGTCACACAGTTATTAAAAGCTCAACAGTTTTCTGAGCCATCTGTTCCTAGTCTTTGCCATTTGCCACAACTGTTGTCTAAGATAGCAGAATTTGTTTAGTTCCCCACCCCCAGCTTCACTGCAGCCTATCTACAATCAGTAAGTTATGTATTTAAAAGTTGTTGCTTTGTGTTTCCTTTTTTCCTGTGGAATCTGAAATGGTCCCAGCTGGAAATGGGATATATTGGGTGAGACACATTTTGTGATGAAGAGCCAAGTGGCTTTCTGTTGGGAAGGTTGCATTTTTAATGTGTGTTTGCCTTTGCAGCCAGACTTTAGCATTATCATAGCTATACAGTAGACCCACACAGTATCTGCGGGTCTGGCATCTGTGGATTTGACTCACTGCGGATGCCAGTGGATATAGCAGGCCAAATTTAAAAGGTTTTTTTAAAAAGCATGCCCCAATCAGGTTTTCTACCTTCACATGGCCAAAACGCACCATTTCCCAGCCTCTACAGCTATTTATAAGTTTGAGAGACCCACTTCTGTGTTGCACATAGGTGCTTGCTCCTCCCAGATTCACCCCAGAATGTATCACAAAAAGAATAATACCTATACACTTAGGGCACAATCCTAACCTGGAGTTAGGCTGGAACAGTTAAGCCAGCAAAGTTTGGCCGGCCCAAGGAACACTGTAAAGTATGTTTGGACCTCTTACTCTTGGAGTCAGAGAGGCCAGCACATAGGAGAGTGATCCAAACATACTTTATGGTGGCCCTTGTGCCCGCCAAACTTTAATGGTCAAACTGTGCCACCTTAACTCCAGGTTAGGATTGCACTCTTACAGCCCAATCCTAAACAACATAGCAGGGCTGTATCCTAAGCACAGTAGGAGGCAGCAGCAGCGTAGCGCATGGCAAGGAGAGGTTTTCCCCTTGCATCTGGGTAAGCCCGAGCCAGCCCTATGTCCTGCACTGACCAAGCACTGCTGGCGCTTGACCTGTGTATGACTGGCACAGCCAGTGGCACCCGAGCGCCAGCACTGATGCTTGCACTGGTCCAGCGCCCAACTCACTGGCACAAACACGCCTGATGGCATGTTTGCAATAGCGCTGGATCAACGCAACAGTGCAGTGCTGGCGCAATGTCAGTATAGGATTGCACTCTTAGTGAATTAAGTATCTTCTTTCTGAAACATATACTTGGTTGTATCTTGCCAAAAATGGTATCTCTGCATCAGGTTATTCGCTTGTTTTAATCAAGTAGGAAATATAATCACATTGGCCCAAACAGAATATAATCTAAAAATACAGTTGTAATGGATCAGACCAGTGATCTGTATTCACCAGAATCCTGCTTCTAATGATGTTCTGTACCAGAGCTACAGAAGAAATATGGTATACAGGCAACTGGGCAAGAGGCACTTTTTCAAGTGGTCTTCCTCTTATATTTAGCAGGGGGAGAGTAGCAATCCCACTTCACTCCAGCACAGTGTCTTTTCTAGTGGCTATTGCTGGTGGTGTTCTGCATTTTCCTTTTTAGATTGTGAACCCTTTGGGGACAGGGAGCCATTTAACTTTATTTTTATTATTTGCCTGTAAACCGCTTTGTAAACTTTTTGTTGAAAAGTGGTATATAAATATAGTATATTTGATTGATGATTGATTGTGGAATGAGCCAGGCACCTTATATTGTTTATACTCAACTTCTGGAAATCAAATGAGATGCCATTTGTGCAAATGCATAACTTTCCTGAGCAGCACCATTCAGCAGCCCTTCAGCAAGCTAACTTCTTTCACTGTTCCTTACCTCTTCCGGATATAGAGAAATCTGGTGTTGGGAACAGGCCCAAAATTTGTTTCATGTGCTGAACTGCCTCTATCTTGCTCATCTTGCTGTTAAAACAATGATTTCAGTTTCTACAAAAATCATTGCTCTAAATACGTCAGAAATCATTTCCACCTAGCTTCTTGATTGTTGTTCTATTCAAGATTCTTTGATGATGAGATCCCAGTGTGAAGTTTGTGGATTCAAGTGTCTGCCTTCCTCACCCTGAGTAGAGGCCCACTTCTGTATAGCAAATTGAATTTACATTAGATGTTTTCTATGGTCTGTCAGCTTTGTCACTTACTCTGAAATGCATAGTCATCATGCAAACTTCCAATCAGGAAGAACATTCTCTAAAAAGGGAATCTCCTCTCCTCTGGGAAGTTTCTTTTTTTCCTAACCTGTATTCGTGACCTAATATTTATCCTGCTGGGAATATAGAAAAAGCAATCTTAAAAATGGAATCTCCACATACTTACAACTAACAACTCTGATAGCATACCTATAAGATTTATGCTTTGCTCCACCACATTTTTCTGTAGCATTTATTAAGAGCAAATGGTGAAGGGGTTATGTACTTTCCTAGTACTTTGCCTTGTTTTTAGATCATATTACCTTCCCAAAGTTGAATATATGGTAAATGGTACCCTAGATTGAATTGGCAACCTGAAATCTACTTGGCTTATTTCTGTTCTTGTGTGTGTTTCACCAGAATTGTTGAGGATTATGGGAAGTACATTGGCTGTTTCCTGGTCCTATGGCAGTAGCTGATATTATTTAACTGCAGAGGTGGGAGATAATCCAGCTTTAAATGAAATAAATGACTTCAGTACTCTGTTGAATGTTTCACTTCCTGACAACTAAATGGTTTCCCCATGTACTCACCACTGTCTTTCAGCTTCTCTAAATATCTACTAAGGTGACAGTTTCATCGTGACCCAAATGAGCTTCAGCTGAAGCCTTCAGCTTGCACAGCTTCTGCAAGTAGTAATGGTGACAGCAATTTTTCCAAGATATTTTGTAAAAAGAAAAAGCGTGTAGTCAGCCAGGTGCACAGTATACTAGAGAGTACTTGGGCTATTGTTACAGTTCTAGATTTTGTCAGTTCTCATTTCTCCGATTGGATGCATCCCATACCAACTATTTTGACCTTTTGCATTGCAATCAGTATCTGGAGAAGCTTGTCTTGATGCTTGATACTTTTGCTCATTTTATTTTAATATCCTGCATTTTAACACCAATGCGGTTTGTTAAAGCACAATAGGTAATCCAAATTAGCACAATTTGTGGACTTGCCTCAGCTTCCTCCATTGAACATCTGCAAGTAGTTCTTAAGCCTTGGAAAGTATGCATGGCAAAGCAGTAAGTGCAGTCTTCAAGAAATTAAGAACAGGACAAAGTATTCTAGCATTGTGGCAAAAAATAACAACCACCCTACCACAAAAGCATCTTCTGTTTTGTTCACAGCTGTTCACATTGCTTTTGTTTAGTACAACCAACAATCCAGTTGTTTTCTGCAACAGCACTACATTGAGCAGGGGTGCTATGGGGTGATTGGCCAAACTAGCCACTGACCTAGGGCCCACCCAACCAGGCTGACCCCTGAACCCTCAGTAATAGTCATAGTGACAGTATCCAATGCAACATTAGAGAAGTGTGAGGGGTATTGTGGGGGCCCCAGTGCAGGGTCAAATTTATATTGTACAGAACTATGGCTTAAGGGAGTAGAAGAGCTATTCCTTTATGCTAGAAGTGGTGATGCACTGTCAGGTTTACACCCGCAATCTCATGTACTATGAGGGCATGTTGTCAGTCTGCTATACACAAGCAGAGATGAGAATAGAGGAGTGGCTGGTAGTGTCCTAAATGCAGCTGAGGTCTTTGATCTGGAAACATCCTGCTGTTGTTTCATTTCATGTCAGTCAGAATTTCCTTCTCGGTTAAATGGTTCATCTTTGGGTGGCTGCTTGGGAATCAGAACAGCTGAAGCACAGACTGTAGAGGAACAGCAGTGTTCAGGATAATCGCAGGAGAAAAACAGTCAACAGAAACTGTCCCCACAAGACCAACTAGCATTTTTATACCTAGGGAATAAGTGTATCTTCCACAGCTATGCTAAATCTAATAAGAGGGAAAATAGAGTAAATGGAGTCATTTGGCTGAATGGTATCTGTTTAAACAGAAATGATGTGGTATGAAAAAACTGTGCTTATGAAACAATATGGTCTGTTAGTTGCCCTGTATTAGATTGTTGTGGCATTTTTGTGCCTTAAAACATTTGTACAAGAAGAAACCACATACATATATATTTTAAATACAACACCAGGTACTAGAACCAATATACAGTAAAATGATGAAGCAAACTAAGGGCCCAATCCTATCCAACATTCTAGTGTCGATGTAGGCACAGTGCAGCCCCAAGATAAGGGAACCTTGAGGAGGCCTCCATGACTGTTCCATAATGCATGGACTACATGGGCAAGGGCTACATCAGAGTTGGAAAGTTGGATAGGATTGGGCCCTAAGCTGAATATTTGTGTATTAGGAACAAGGCTAATATTAAACACATTTGGACTGCAGTCCTATGCATGTTTTCTCGGAAGTGAGATCTACTGTGCTCTGTGGGGCTTGTCCTCAGATATGTGTCCATAGGTTTACTGCTTGTGCCTTAAACAGAGGGCAGGGCCAAAAGGAAGTGGCTCCACATTGTAGGCAAACCATAAACAAGGTAGCCATCTGGGGCATTCACTGAAGCTTTTCACCTCAAAAGATAATGCCAACCTAACCACAGTACATTCTGAAAGCTGAGATTAGGGGAAAAGCAATTACATTTTGCAAGTCTTTAAAGAACACTAATTTGTGATAGCCAAAGACAAGTTACATACCTTAGCTTTGCCCTCGACTACTCTCTTCACTACTTATGAGTAATATGCTGGTTTCTGATGTGAAGCAGGTGAGACATCTCTGTACTGTGCCAAAGGCTGCTGCAAGCAGACTAGCTGCATAGACTAGGATGGCATCTGCACTACACTGTATGTTCACAAGGTTTTAGCGAAAATGTCTATCCTTTGCTGGAATTAAGTTGTTTCCCTGATACTCGAGACTCAGTGAGCCTCTGTGGAAAGAGGTCACATTGGAATCCTAGAAATCTGTTGATCCATGGTCTTCTCCAGGAACTGGAGCTTAGACACCAGACCGGTAAGTAACATAAAGCCCAATTTATTGTGCTCCCCAGTTTTGAGTTCCCCGTGAATCTTCTTGTCCAATTGTTGCTGTTTTAACAACATCAAAGGCTGTTGTCACTGTGTAATGTAAGTCTAGTGGGATATGATAACCATGGGTGGAGCTATTATGAAACTGATGGTGTTTAAGCTTCACAGCCGCTAATCCTGGAAGTGCCCCAGAAGTGGCTTTAGTCCACATTGCTAATCAAAATCTGAGAGGTAGTAGTTATTTTTTTTTTAATTGTGGTAATCTGTCATTGAACAACCCCATTGAAGAGCTAACAGTGGTTACCAAGACCTTGTTGCTGGTGTTGAAGGGTCTGCCATTACAGTTCAAGCTTCAGGATCCCAAAAATGTAGGTCCACCGCTAATGCTATCATCAAACACTTCAAACATAGCCCTACAAACACAATGGCAAAGCACCAGTTTGAAAACGGAGGGCCATTTTGAAATAGGGAAAATAGATTTATACTAGGAGGACCCTTAATAAAATCCATTCGTCCACCTTGAGTCCTCCAATGTTAATCAGATCATGCCCCCTGGAGCCTCTGTGTAATTCAAGCACTGCTCTGAAGCATTTTCCAAGCTGTTGTGTTATATCAGCAATTTTCAACCTTTTTAATTTTACAGCACACTGATAAGGCACTAAAATTGTCAAGGCACACTATCGGTTTTTTGACAATTGACAAGACACTCCAGGCTGCTTGTGAGGGACCCACATCCCCCAATGGCCCTACTAACAAATGACCCTCCCCCAAACTCCCATGGCACACCTGTGGACCATTTGTGGCACACTATGTGCCATGGCACATTGGTGGAAAATAGCTGAAAATAGCATTATATAGAAAATTATATAATGACCAAGAGTGTGAATTGTGAAACAGGACTTCCTATCACATCTCATCTTTGCCCCAAGCTCATTAGGTGATCTTAGACAAATGATTTCTCAGTTCCACTTTCCAGCCTCCATTTATTGTATGGGGATATTGCTGACACATCTTGTGATTATTGAGATAATGTATGTAAAGTGCTTCAAATATGTATTTCCTTTTTAATTCTCTCTTTCACTGGATGTTTTGGGTGTTTTGAACCAAGGAACGTATTGCCCAGTAACTGTGATCAAGCAACACTTGGAAAGCCCCTCCTCCTGCCCCAATTTCTATGGCTCATTTCAGAATTTCAACTCATTTTCTGTTTCCTAGAGCAATGGTTGCCTTTGCTTGATTGCATGTTTGAGCAAAAATTGCTTTCTGCTGGCTGGTTTGCCTGTCAGAATCCACCCCCTTTCCATGCTGGCTTTGTAGCATTGCTATGATCAGAACCATCCTGTCAGCACTGAAGGTGCAAGTCTGCTAGATTGTTTAGGGTGTTGATCTTCTACATAGTCTTGGGTAGAGAAGTTACTATTTTATCACAGCATAAGCCATCAGATCATATGCATTTATCCAGTACTCTAGAAAGGGAGATGTGGAACATTTGAGGGACTGAGAGTTATGTTCATATGGAGCTCCACTGGTGAAGCATATAATTTATAACCATTCTGTAGCAGGGATACCTGTTCTTAAGCATTTCCCTGCACTTCTCTACAAGTTAAGAAAGGCTAATTAGAAATTAATTGTATTTCATTTATCCATATTCAAACAGAACAAGTAGGTGGTAGTGAAGAGTGGATGATGTGTGTGCATGTGGAGTAAGTTCCAATTTGAGAGCATCCATTTAGGAACTCTTGTGTGGTTTTTAGCAGTGCAAGTAATACACAGAAAGTTGCTTCTACAAATGCCTATAAAGCAGAGAAGAGATTTTATTACAGGGAGTGAGCATCGAAATAGGAGAAGAAGAAGAGACGGGAGAGGATTAAAACATAGACTTAACTTACAGCCTGGCTGCCTGCAAATGTGGAAACCCTCATCTCTTGGGTCATTTTCCATCCACTTTTTTCCTGTGATTGATGCTCTTGACTGTAGGGTGATAACCAAGTGACTGCTTTCTCTTCCTCCAAGGGCCGATTGAATACAAGTTTTATAGCTCTAAGAAATCTGGCCTGTTTGGGGAGGGGGGAGGGGAGCACATTAACTCTCAACTACAAAAGGAAAGTATGAATGCAGGAGATGTAGATCTCCTTGGAGGATTCGAAAGAGGCAATGCCACGTTCCTCTGTATCCTTGAGAGAACTAAGGGACATGGTCTGATTTGAAAGGCACTTGTGAGGAAATAGTGGACATGAGCTTTGCTTTGCTTTGCCATGTGCCAGTTTTATCTGGACAAGCATGGATTGATGCCTCACCTCCTGTCCCTTCAAAAAAGCATTTGCCAGACACTGCTGTTGGGGTTCTGGGAAATCAGGGTGAGCATCATTTTGTGTTTCGATCTTTATAAAAAAGAAAATGGCTGATGGGATGTCCTGTATCATTGGTTACAGCAGGATTCCCCACTCCGTACATTTCACTTTTGTAAGAGTGCAATCCTAAACTGGGGTTAGGCCAGCATAAACTAAGCCAGCAAAGTTTGGCCAGCACACAGGCCACCATAAAGTATTTTTAGACTACTCTCAGCGTCAGGGAGGATGGCGCACGTCTGTATGCTGGCCTCTGACTCAGAGAGTAGTCCAAACATACTTTATGGTTTCCCTTGTGCTGGCCAAACTTTGTTGGCTTAGTTTATGCCAGCCTAACTCATTTTAGGATTGCGCTCTAAATATTCCCATTGCCTCCAAAGATGGCAGCTGTGCATAGGTTGCTCTTGAACCTTTGTTTTGCACACAGCCAAACGGTACCACTTTTGAAGGACCAGGCAGCTGCACAGCCACGTCTTGGCCCACTTACGCACTACCACCCCACCCAGCCTCATTTTAGTAGGGTTGGGCCATGTGTTCATTAGAGCAGTGCGACAAAGCCTGTCACCTGTCGTACTATGAAGTACCACTAACAGCCAAATCCTATTCTTTTCTCCACCACTGCATGCAGTTGTGCCAAAACAAGCTGTACTCCTTACTGGGGGGAGGGGGGCTGATTGGTAGGCCTGGGAAAAGCAAGTGAAAATATTTTCCCTTACTTCTCCATAAGCCCCATGATTGCCAATGGGTTTTCTTAGACCTCTGCCAGCTCTTTAGCTGGCACAAGTCTGAGGAGACAAACAGGGAAGGTTGGCTGGCTCTGGAAGGGATAGCATCTGGTACAATTTGCTCATGTTGGGTGCCACCGTCTCCTGCCTCTGACATGCCCCCAAACCTCTCACAATGTTCCAGAAACTTTCTAACCCCCACCTCATTCCACCCACCATGCTAACTTACCAACATCAGTGGGGCTCCTTTTTGCAGCTACCACTTGTGTGGTCCTCCTCACCACTTGCAGCAGTGGCCCAGCAGTGCGCAGCTGTGTACCACTGCCGGAATGCTATTTCCAGCAGCAGTAGTGCTGCATAGGATTTGCCATAAAGGAAGCAATGCCACTGACTGAAAAGCACTAAGCTACAGAAATGATTCTTAACGCCCAGTCTAATCCAACTTTCCAGCACTGATGCAGCTGTGCCAATGGGGGCATGCACTGTATCTCGTGGGAGGGGACAGTCATGGAGACCTCCTCAAGGTAAAGGGACATTTGTTTCCTTACCTGTGGGCTGCACTGCAGCTGCATTGGTGCTGGAAAGCTGGATAGGATTGGGCCCTTAAAGTGGCATGATTAGAAGGTGCTTGATTCCGCAATACAGCTGGGGTGGCAGAATGGATGCTATATGGATGCTTTTGCATTTGCTTCGGCATGGGAAATGCGGGATATAAATCTAATGATAATAATAATGTTGTGTGTCTTCTGGTACTCACTGTCCTTCTGCCATAGAAATCAGTGTCTCTCATTGACTTATATCAGAGGTTTTCTGTCGATCAGCTATCAGGAAAGTTGAGTTGTTACACAGAAGTCACGATTATCTTGATAGAATGGGCCAGGTTTTGTCCCTGTTTCAGCAATGTTCCATATCTGAACCTCTTTACTTGTCTCACTGAAGTTGGTGGGAACCTCTCATTTCTATGAGAGAAACAGAGGCACTGTAATTGGGGAAATCGCTGAGTTGAAGAAAAATCTTGTGCCTATTCTGCTGTCACCAGAAGACCTATGAATTTATCTCCTTCCCCCCCCTTAAGTCTGGCACACTCTCGCTCTGCTGAGCAACTATTTCTAGTTTGTTTTTGTTTTTTTGCCCTTGCTTATTTTTGCCAGTAGCAGTACATTTAGGCCTCCATGGCCACACATTGCCGGGAGGAACAAAAATCAGCAGAGACAATGCACACCTTGTGCTCTGGTGGATGTTTTAAACTTTTGTTCTGACTTCCTAGGAAGCAGGACATTTCTACATATATTTAGTGACAACCCTTCACGATTAAATCCTGGCATGAAAATAAACAAAGGGGCTGCTGAGAATAAAAAGAAAGCTTTTTATTTTTTTATCGTTCGAAACAAGCTGATTGAAAGGGTCTGTCTAAGGGAGTGAAGTGCTTTCTTCATTTTCCATTAGCCTGTCTGGGAGGAGGCAAGGAGGCAACCATTACATTCTCATAAGGGAGTGCCTATGTTAACACAAAAACAGAGTGTTTGTAAATATTGGTTCTAGGGTAATGAGCTTGGAATCCTGTGTTGCAAATGCTTGAAAGCTTCCTAGTTTTCATTCTTAGGTATGTGTGAAGTCCAAGGGGGTGTCGCCAGCTGTGGCAGTCATCACGGGGCGGTGCAGCTTGTGGACTCACAGGCGCTTGGAGCGGTCGCTGTGCAGAGACACACGGGCCCCTTCTTCTGGACTTGCCGGAGGCTGTTTAATCTGGACAGGCTTTTAACATTCATCTGTCAGCAGGGTCAGCCACATTATGTCACAGGCCCCCCATACAATGCCAGTCCCTTGTGGAACCCTTGCCTGCGGAGACTAGTATGAGCAATGTTGCTGGCGGTTGCCCCAGGTGGTGAAGGCTGGGACGGCTCGCCCCTGTCCCCCAGGGCCAGTGGTGTATGCCCCTCTCGCGGGCCTCTCTTCTTGGGGGCCCGGGTCAATTGCTCTCTGGTGCACCCTTGGGGTCTCAGGGCAAGGAGGCTTTGCTGTTGGTCCAGGAGGGTCCCTTTGGTGAGTGGGTACCCCTGGCCCGGGGGCAATCTCCCAGTAGGGAGGCGCTTTCTCCTGCCAACTGCATCCTAAGGACAGCAGGATCGGGAGCCCAGTCCCTGGGCAAGCGCCCTGGACCACTGCAGCTCCCCAGCTGGTGGTCCCTGCTGAGGGAGTCGTCCGTGGAGGAGGATGGCCAGCCCCTGCGGAGCCCTCAAGTGCCAGACCTTCGCCTGCTGCTGTGGAGCAACTGTTCGCCTCCACGGCCGAGCTCCTTATGAGCTCTGGCTGGGATTGCAGAGGCCCCTCCCCTTCCGGCGAGATTGGGCCCCTTTCAGCCTGAGATCTCGCATGGTTTTGGCCCTGCCAGGAGCAAAGCAGTGCCTGCACAGCTGTTGCTCCCCGCAGGCCGCTGGCCTTACCGCAGCCCCCCACACCAGGACGGGATCATCGGCTGGGCTGCCCCAGACCACTTGAGCCCCGCGCCCATCCGCGGAGTGGTCATCCCTTGTGGGGCTTGGCAGCAGCCTCTGGGTGGGTAACGAGCCCGGCGGAGGCCTGGGGGAGCGGTCACGTCCTCCCCCGATCTCCTGGAGAGTGTGCGTCTTGGTCGGGAGAGGTGCGGTGTGGGGCCGCCGCTGACAGTATGTATCCATTATATTGCATGGTGTGTTTCATTTTACTTGAACAAGTGCTCCCTTCAATAAGAGTTAGCGTGGCCTGTCCACAATTTTCATGGGCTTTTTGGATGTCCTCCATGGAATAATTTATTATTTCTCATGTATGCTGGAGTGCTGAAAAAGGGTGTTCAGGTCTTCTATTCAGCCATGAAGTAACTGGGTGGCCTTGAATAAATCTTCTTTCTTTGCCTCACAGGGCTGTTAGGCCAAAATGTGAATCCACAGTTCCTTAGAAGAAGATTTAAATATAAACAGCATGGATGGTGACAGCCCTGACTTGCTTTTGAATACAAGTTTACCTGTGGTCACTTGAGTTTCCCTTCCTTCTTTGCCTCCAACCTCCTGGACATTTTGGAAAATGAATTAGGAAGAATCTGCTTACAGGTTAGGTGCATTAGGGGGAATCCCAAGCAATTTTCCAGCATTGCATCCTGCAGTGTTTTTTTTTTGGGGGGGGGGAATCATGAAGGCCTCCTCAAGGTAAGGGAACGTTGGTTCCCTTACCTCAGACTTGCTTTTCTCTTACCCTGCTGCTGGAAAGTTGGTTAGGATTGCCCCATTAGTTGGGCAACATCTCCTTCTTAGACCTCTTTGATTATGCATCAAGCCTGCTTGCTGAGGCTCTTGTTTCTTGTTTTGCTCTGTGTGTGGGGGGGGGGGTAAAGCCTGCCTGTTATCCCACTGAGCCACCTACAGCCTTTTTATCCTGGAATGTCCTTTGAGAAGAGCCTATAGTTTATGCTGCATCTTGATATCTGACACTGTTTGTGGGTCCCTCTGCAGTTTTCTTTGTATCAAATCTTGTATCTTATTGAAGTACAAGCTATTTTGCATAATTGTCTAGATAGAAATCTTACACAGGTGTATCCAAGGTTTCAGTTATCCACGCATACGGGGAAGCCTATTAAAAAGATAGGGGAACATTAATCAAATCTCCTCTTTTACCTTGTTGTAGCAAAACCACTACTGTTCCTCTATTATTAAAGTCTCCCCAGTATTCAGTTTCAGGTATCCATGGAGGAGAATGGAACCACAGCAGATACCAGGGTGTGCTTATACTGTCCTGTCATGCCTTCTCCATTGTTAAAGGAGCTTCCTCTTCCCCTTTCTCTTATGGTGAATTTGCACCCTTTTTCTTAGCTTCATCTGCCAATGTTAGTGCCCACCTGCCACTTTCCTTCACCAGGTTGCTTTATGATCCCAGAGTCTGACCACTTTACAAGGCTATCCCTATTTTCTTGAAATGGTGAAATTTGAAAAGTGTGTTAAATTTAATCAGGCATCTTTGTATGGATGCAATTTCTGTTTTCATTAAGAAAATAAATGAAGAACCTAATCCTGCACTTCTGGTAAAAGAGTGTGTGTGCTTCCATGCATAAAATGCACACATGCAGAGATCTGTCCTAGGAGAGCCTGGTTGGAACAGAATTGAAATGAGAAATGGCGAGGATACCAGTCTGACTGGAGAGAGAAAGGATCTGCACAGGAGCATTACCATCTACTTAGGCAGCTCAGCTCCCTGCAGACTGTCCATATGTTCTTATGAGACTCTTCTCCCAAGTTAGTCTGTGTCCTTTTAAACTTCAGTTATAGGTGGGTTCAACTAGGGTGGTTAAGGAGCTGAAAGCTTTCCTTCAGCATACTTCTCTTAGCCACTTGAATGTTTCATCTGCCCTCTCCAGGAATCTGCCTTCCCCTTTTCCCCAGGCCTGAACGCACTTGGATTGCTCTGGAATTGATGATCTCGTTAAAATGTCAAGCTAGCCCAGGGATAGTTCCATTGCGAATGAGGATTTAAGGCAGAATCTGCCTTGGTGAAGGTTTTATCACAGACTTTAAATGGAGCTGGGTAAGTCCTCCAGGGCCTTAATGTACCAGCTGCCTTGTTCCTTAAAGGAGCCAGTTGGTTCAGCATGAGAAGGAATTTGGAAGGCCCTATTCCTGACTCAGTTTACTTGAACATTCCTTTCAGGGATAAGGAAGGAGGCTGTGAGACACTGACAATTGAAAACAGTATGATGACCATCTGCTTTTGTGATTTATCTGCTTGCTTTCCTCCTTGCTGTCATCTTATGTGTCCCTGTCAAATCAGCAGTTTCAGTGTTCAGAGTTAAGGCAATACTGAAACCAAGGTGTTCAAAATGTGCAACTGCCCGGTCCTTGGCCTCTGCCCAGTGGCAAAGATGGAGAAGGTTAAAATCAACGTGAATAAGATCTGTCTGATCACCATGTGGCATAACTCCACAGCACCTCTTTTTTCAATATAGAACTTGCAAACTGGGCTTCAAAATAGTTTTTTGCCTCTGTGCTTTTTATTCCACATTATTAACTGTCTAAAATGGAGCTCTAGTAAACCAAACACGTACAATAAACTCCATGTATTCTGCATGTTCTTGCTCACCCATATGCTTGATTCAGGACTCTGAGAGCTTGGCTTATTTCACCTACTGCAAGATCTCTGATTAGATCACCTACTCTAATCTCTGAAATATCTCCATACACAGCCATGGTGAGGACCTTTGGACACTATGTCCCACTCCATTTCACCCTCCTCCTTAAGATAGCAACTCCTATATCTCCAGAGTACACAAAAATGTTGTCAGGGCTCCATTAACTCTTATAGTAACTAGGTTGTGGTGTAGGATCTCAGAAAATTGGGACACTACAGTACCAATGATATCTGAATGCATCTTAGAATGAGGATTCTCTGGACACTTAAAAGCAGGAGGTTGAACTGAACCTGAACCCAAAAACCAGTTCAGGAAGTTTTTTTTGTTCAAAGAACTGGAACTGAATTTGTTCAAAGAACTGGAACCTAACATCTCTTGGGTACCCTGAACTGGAATGGAACAGTTTCAGGTGATAACTGGTTCAATAACAAAGAAATTCCTAGTAGACACTCTGAACAGCAGGAAGCTCAAAAGAAACCAGTAGGTAAGGCCTAGGACTGATAGTCATCCTGGTGCTCAAGTAGAGGCATTCCCAACCTTAGGTTACTGTCCTGCCACATGCAGAGGTGTTCCTGGAGGGGGGAAAACACTAAGTGTAAAGTGGCTCCCCTCGTCTTCAGAGCCGTTTGCTGCTTGGGGGCTTTGCTGCACCACTTTACACAGGAGGCTGTTTTACACAGGACCTAAGGCTCCTAGCACCCCCCCCCCCAGAACACCACTGGCAACAAGGCCTCAGAGTGGAGGATTCTTGAACCAAGGTTGCATGAAGCTCCTTGTGTTTCCTCGGCATTTCAGCTTCTCTTTGCTGCCATTCTAACATTTATCATAAACAGGATAGTTGGGGGGGGAAGTGAATTAGTGGAGCTTTTTGAAGGAAAAGATAGAACCTGAGGAGCTGAGGGTAAAGGAAAGGATATTAAAAATCAGGAGAAGAGAAAAGGAACTGTTGTTTAAAAATGTGTGTGCGTCATGGTGTTTGCAGTTTCTGACCAAATAACAAAATGCATGGAAGTGAGACACTACTCCATGCAATCATGGAGAAAAATGTGCTGGAAAGAGCTGATTTTGGCTGGGCGTAGCTTTTTCAATGGCTCTAGAACCCGTCTCTCCCTCGTCTTTCCCTGCTTCCTTCTTCCCCCTGTTGCTGAAAATTGGCCCAAAATGGTTTTCATAGCAGGGAAAGCATTTTAAAAGGCAAACAACCAAACAAGAGAGTATGAGGATCATCTTTATTACACCTGTGCCGGCGGGCCAACCGCCCTGCCCTACTCGGCAGGCAGAGAAAAAGGCAAGGCATACAAATTGAAATCATCTTTATATCCCTCTTCCCCCACAAGCTGCTGCTTGGTGGAAAATTACTACACAGGGGCTGAGAATGAGAAGCTCTGTGTTAATTGGGCCTTGAAGGCAGGGGCAAGTGAGTGAAAACAATGAGAGCAAAGAGAGAAACAGTTACACACTTCAACAACTTTAGACAAGTGACTAAGCAAAAGACTCAAAATGGCTGCACTTTGGTTCGATGGCAACACCCCCTCACAGTTAAGCAATGTTCTTCTATGGCCAAAAATGCTGGCCACCTCCCTGGGACTCCTCCTTCTCTCCCCTCCATCGCGCAGAATCGGAACTCAAGACAGCTCTTCCATCCGGTCGAGGGTCCAAACCTGCGGAGATGGACAAAACAACTCTGCTTCCGCCTCCCTCTCCCTTCAGCTGACTAGACTGTGCCTTCCTCAGCCTAGGTCTCATATTCTTCCTCTCCAGAATTCATGCTCGGCGCAGCCAGCTAACCGAAACTGAAACAGATACATTTTCAAATGTCTTAGCTTCCTGCCTCCCCTCCACCCCCACACCTGATCCAGAAGAAATGAGTGAAGAAACGAAACTGCGGTTGCTCTTGTGTGCTCACTGATTCAAGTTGCCGGAATTGCTGACTCACTGTGAGTCAGTGGCCAAATTAGCGAGTCAGAGTGAATGACACGCATTACTCAATTCAGATGAGAGGCAGACCAAAACGTCAAAACCTGAGTGAAAATTTGAATCATGACTTTTTTTCCCCCCAACACTGGTTAAATGTACCAAGGCCCAGAGTAAAAAACGGGGCCTGAAAATTTCCTGTGGAACATAGGAACAGCCCCGCTGGATCAGGCCAAGGCCCATCTAGTCCATTTTCTTGTATCTCACAGTGGCCCACCAGATGCCTCAGAGAGTACATAGGACAATAAGATACTTGCATTTTGTTGCCACTCCCCTGCATCTGGCATTCTGAGTAACCTATTACCCTCGCACTCCTACCCCACCCCCGTGAAGACACCAGATTATGGGTTGGATTTAACATGATATCAGAACAATATGATGCAATATCTGAAAATGTTAGCATATATTGTGTGAAGACTAGCATTCGCATTTTGTGTTTCATATAATCTGTAGAAATTATGATCCAGTAAAGAAGGGAAGGGGCCCGTAAGAAACTTCGTACCAAAAGAAATTTTTATCCTTTGATTAAATTCCTTTCAGAGCTCTGACATAATCACGTTGTTTTTCCTGAGGCCCCTCTGGGTAGCCATGCCCTTTGGCTCCTAACTGAATCAAATCATTGCATGTAGTGGTGACGAATAATTCTATACTGCAGCAAAGAGTTCACAAAATGGTTCATGCAGGAGAAGGAATGAGAAGGTGAACTTGTGGGTCCCAGCACTTCCACGAGTGTGTCATATCTTAACCACTGAAAAACAGAAAAATTTCAGTTATTTTCTTACAGATGGGCAGCGCCATCCCATCCTATAATGGATGTAGCGCCAACACAACAACGTTGCATCGGCGCTACGTCATTACCACTGATGTGAGGGCACCGAGCAGCACCCAAGAGCAGCAGTATGAGTAGCATCGGCTTCAGAGCGCCAACGGGGAGCCTTCCTTGTGCTGACAAAAGCCGGTCAGTGTGAGGGAGGAACTGTCCCATTCCGGGACAGGGATTGGTGGTGGGGAGGGAGGTTGGGGGCGGGACATGGGCAGTTTCGGGAGGCAGCCATATGGCTGCAACCTAAGCCCATTTGGGAGACCACACGGCGCCGATTTGGGCTGCTTGGTCTCCTCAGATCTGCGCCCGCTCTTTAGCGGATGCAGATCCAAGGAGTGCCTAGGGGAGGCTGGCGCGAAAGCTCCCTTGCCGTGGGGAGGCTCCAGCCTCTCCTAAGCAGTGTCAGATATGGGGTTGGCCTGTCGGCCTTGCCATTTCAGCGCTCCTTAGGATTGCACCCTAAATCAGTTGTGGGTTTGAGATTGTACTGCATGAAGTGTATCTAAACTGATTCAGAATTGGTTGTGTGCCTGAGGGTGCTGTCCTAACCAACTTTCCAGTACTGGCATAGCTGTGCCAATGGGGCAAGTGCTGCATCCTGCAGTTGGGGCACAGTCATGGAGGTCAGGGTCAGCCCTCAAGGTCAGGGAATGTTTGTTCATTTACCTTGAATCTGCATTGCCCTTACCCCGGTGCTGGAAAGTTGGCTAGGATTGTGCAGTGAATTTGTTACCAAACTAGTATGGGAATTGGAACTGTGTTGGACAGTTTAAAAATATTGATGAACCTGAAGTGCAACTGAACCTGAATGTTTGTGGTTTGACCAGAGGCGTTTCTAACCTATGGCACCATGGGGCACGAGCCCTGGGGTGCCATAAGGTGGGGGGTGCCGTTGGCATGGCGCCCCACCTTCAAATTTGCGCGCCCTGAGCTGGCGCACCCTGAGCTGGCACGCCCTGAGCAGGCTGCAAAGGGACGTTGCCGCTCATCGAAACTACATGTCCCAGGATGCATCGGGAGGCAGAGGGACGAATGAGGAAGGGGTGGGGGAGAGAAAAACTTGAGAAGGGGCTTCCATCTGAGCCAAGGAACAACCTTGCTCCGGGCCAGCGAAGGAGCGCTGAAGACGCAGCTGAGGTTTGTGTTTGGAGGGGCTCCGACTCCTGCGCCGTCGGGTTTCAGGCTGCTTCCTCCTTCCCCTCCCTTGGGCATGTGCTTCCGAGGCTCCGCCCTCCCTCTGCCCGCTCTAAAGATGGGTCCGCTGGCTGGGAGGGAGGCGTAAAGGCACTTCTTGGCAGCCGTGCTGGAGTTAGCTGGTGACTCTGCCGTCCCCATGCGCCTGTTTGCTGCCACCCTCCCGTGTTCGCGCTTCCCCTTGGAGAGCCCCCGTTGTAGATGCTGCTCAGGGCTGGTGCTGGTGAGAGAGGGCGAGACCGGAAAAGCCGGCAGCCAGGGCGGGGAAGCCGCTGCCGCGCTCTCCCCCTTCAGCCCAACCGGCAAAATGAGGAGGTGGGGCTTGGCTCATGATGTCACAACGTTGCGTGCCCTTGGGCGCGGTTTCACCCAGATACGCCTCTGGGTTTGACTCCTTGTTTAAAAATATCAATATTTAGAACTGTGCAGCTGTATCATCATCCATGATCCTGGTTTCAGTGAACATTAGTACTGATCATTGGCCTGCTCAGTGTAAGAAGCAAAATTGCTGTGCTTGTTGCAAGTGGCAGGTCTCAGTTGCAGAACAGTAGAGAAGAAATTATGCATTTGCCTCTTTAGCTTTGTATCAATACCTTCTGTATTGCTGTCGACCTTTGAGTTCTGACAATGGGGGTGTATATGGTTTATGGGTCATAGATATGGGACCCATGACCTCAGTTAGAACCATGTATACGTATTGTCGGTTTGTCCTAATAATACTGTATAAATATTACTGCTAAGACAAATATTGAAATAACTCAAATATCCATCAGATTCTCAGTAAATTCTGAAATGGAAGTGTTGCATCCTATTTGCAAAACATTATTAAACTTTCAAACTGTTTGCAGTTTGAAAACCTTGTTTATCCAGTCCTTTCAAATGAGAAATTCTTCTGTATTCTGGGCATGCTTTATTTTCCTCCCTGCTATGTACCTTTCATGGATTGCTGCCTTGTCGTGGCAAAGGGGCTTGAGTAGCTCAATGAAGCTGTGAGCTATGCCACGTACGGTTACCCAAGATGGACAGGTCATAGTAAAAAGTTCTGACTAAACGTGATCCGCTGGAGAAGGAAATGGCAACCCACTCCAGTGCTCTTGCCAAGAAAACCCCATGGATTACAGAACAAAAAGGCTAAACGATATGACACTGGAAAATGAGCCCCTCAGGTCGGAAGGCGTCCATTATGCTGCTGGGGAAGAGCAGAACACGAGTACTAGTAGCTCCAGGAAGAGTGAAGTAGCTGGGCAAAACCAAAAGGAAGCTCAGCTGTGGATGTTTCTGGAAGTGGAAGGAAAGTATGATGCTGCAAAGAACAATACTGCATAGGAACCTGGAACGTCAGATCTATGAATCAAGCTAAGCTAGATGTGGTCAAACACGAGATGTCAAGACTGAACATCGACATCATGGGAGTTAGTGAACTAAAATGGACAGGAATGGGAGAATTTAATTCAGATGACCATTACATCTGCTACTGTGGGCAGGAATCTCTTAGAAGAAATGGAGTAGCCTTCATAGTGAACAAGAGAGTGGGAACATCAGTTGTTGTTGTTGTTGTTGTTGTTGTTCAGTCACTAAGTCGTGTCTGACTCTTCGCGACCCCATGGACCACAGCACGCCAGGCCTCCCTGTCCTACCCCAGCTTCCGGAGTTCGCCCAACCTCATGTTCGTCGCTTCAGTGACACTATCTAACCATCTCATCCTCTGCTGCCCCCTTCTCCTTTTGCCTTCAATCTTTCCCAGCATGAGGGTCTTTTCTAAAGAGTCCTCTCTTCTCATGAGGTGGCCAAAGTATTGGAGCTTCAGTATTGGTGCTGTGGTCCATGGGGTCGTGAAGAGTCAGACAAAACTTAGTGACTGAACAACAACAACTAGCACTTATCAGTGTCCTCCATTTTAAACTTCCTTGTATTGCAGTCAAATTGGTCCCATTATCCTACTCTAAGGAGGGGTAGGAAATGTTCTCGCTTTATAGTAGATGCTGCAACTGACTTGTTGTTAATATTGTACATAATTGAGATGTAATTCTGTAATTCAGGCTGCAATCCTAGCCATACTTACCTGGGAGTAAGCCCCATCTGCTATAAAGAGATTTACTGTTGAGTAGATATGCATCGGATTCAGCTCTCAATGTTAAACTTTCTGACATAATTGAGTTTATTGACTTTTAGATCTGAAATTATCATAGATATATAAGTACTTTATTTCAGAGTTTTGGCATAATAATGTTAAATATTTTCACACGTTTGCAGGTGGAGAAGTAAAGGCAGCAAAGAGAACTGGTTGGTCCTGCAAGTTGCTCTCAGACAGAATACTAGAACCAGAATCCCCTTGCTGTAAAATATACTGCTTTCCCCTGCTGGTTGCCATGTCTGTAAATCTCTCAACATGCTTGCAGTTTTTGCCTGATATACAGTATGCTGCCCTGGAGGAATTGTAAGCTGTGGGCTGGCTTTCTGATAGGGTAACCCCTGGCTAATTAACCAGGGTTACTAAAACTTTGTGCTCTGTAGGCCTTTCTTGAATCTGTTAAAGCAGTAGTTCCCAAACTGTTCTGAGGGAGTTGGGAGCCACTTAAGTGGCAGCAGGGACAGGGAAAAGGCAGCAGCGTGTTCCCCACGGTCACATTGCTGCCCTGGCCAGAGGGCCTTGTTTTAGATCTACCCCTGGCAGCAGTGGCATCAGGGGAGGGTAGGTAGCCCTGGGGACCCCCGTGTCGGCTTCCCAAACTGTGGAACACTTTTACAATGCAATCACGACCCACTTCTGGTTTGTGATGGTGAAACTGGGTTGCAATCATGTTGTAAAAGTGTTCCACGGCTTGGGGAGCCCTGCAGGGGGGCTGAAGGACACCCTCCCCTCCCTGGATGCGACTACTGCCAGGGGTAAGTCTAAAATCAGCCCCTCTGGCCAGGGCAGCAGCACGACCCTGGGGATTGCTCTGCTGCCTTTTCCCTCTCCCCACCCCTTAAAGGGAAATAGCCCAGTGCCTCCCAGTGATGTGTCGCAACCCACCACTTTGGGAAGCACTGTGTTAAAGATCGACACTTTCTGTTCTCCCAACCCCACCCCACATCTCCTCTTGCATCTGAGCCTGGCTTTCTGTTTGAAAATAGCATTGCTCTTAAATTTTCTGTCGTCTTAATAGATTTTTATATAATCACTACAGTGCACTTTTAAAGAGCGATAGATCACATTCATTGCCTTTCCCTGTGATTAATTTCCCATAATAGTCCTAGGTAATGCCAAGGCAAGGAGAAGAGAAAAGAGGGAGGAGAGGGGAAAAACCAGCTATCCCTATATTATCCACTTTATGGTGAGAGTATAAATGATTTAGATTAAATTTTTCTTTAATTGTTTCAATTGCTCAGTTTCTGCGTGTGCATAATTATTTATTTTGCAGCTGGGAGGTGGTTGCAATGAAGGGAGAGAGAACGTCTCTAAAAACTACAAGGGTCTGCCTTGTGTCATGCTTAATTGTACTGGGTAGCTTTACTTTCTTTCTCTAATGGTTAGTCTCTTTGGGACCTGCTCTTCCTGCCAGATTCTCCCTTGGCTTGATATTTAATTGATGGATGGGGAAGAGAAGCAGGGACTGTGGATGGTTTTGCAGAATGGGTTGGTTAAACTAGTTTGGGACTAATTGCCAAGAGGCCTTTAACTCACAAAACCCATAAGAGTGAGGTGAGGTGAGATCAGCTGAAACCCTGAGGTGAGATCAGCTGCCTCCAACCCTATGCAGCACAGGCTAGCCGGATTGCCTGCTCCTGCACAGGCTAGAATTGGGCTGTGATGCAGCCATGACAGCTTCAAGACTGGAGATCCCTAGAAATAGGAGAATGCTTGAGTCATTTTTCCTGTTCCTTGTATACAAATTTGGATAGCTTTATATTTATCCAGTTTTTTTCCTAAAGTCTTCCAAATAAAGTTGCTTTAAATGTTATAACAACGTTTTGGGAACATCTGGCTTGAAATGTTTTTTCGCAGTCCTTCCACTGTTGCCACTGGAACCGAGGCTTCAGGGATCGGTCCGTCCAACTCAGTATCATCTACTCTTACAACACAATTCTATGCGTGTCTACTCATTGTGTTCAATGGGGCTTAATTCTAGGACAGTGCATTACAAATTTTCCAACAGGGGTCTTTCCAAGTCCTACCTGGAGATGCCAGGGATTGAACCTAGGAGCTCCTACATCCATCTACATTACCACTGGGTTCCAGCCCCAAATGTCATATGTGCTTAATCTGTGCTTCCAGTTGGCAGTAGTTCAGCAAGGGTGGAGCTGTGGGCTAACAAAATGCTAAGCTACTGTAAATGGTTTTCCACTTGCCCTTGCTAGCTTTACATCCATCAGTTGCCTCTGATTCTATTCTTTGCTATTTGGTCTTTCTCCAGCTCCCTATGTCCACATGGCAGTAGAGGGAGGACCAAATGGATTGCCCTTCAGAATCAGATATGATTACGGCCAGTGGTGTCATCCAAATGATTTAGGAACAGGAACTCACTTTTGATTGGCACTTGTCGGGAACCCGGAACCAGCCACGGAGCCTGTTAGGATCCGGAACACCCGTTTTGGTCCGTTCCCCCTGAATGACATCACTGATTACGGCCAAGCCCAACCTCTTAGAATTCACAGTGCTACTGAGGTGAGGGTGATGGTGAGAGAGAGAGAGGCTCCTTTTCCCCTGTGCTAATCTGCTTCTAAATAACTAGGCTACCTTCAGCCTGTTAATCACTTCCTGTAATTGCAGTCTGTGGCTTATCAGGGAAATATTTATTAATTCATGGGCTAAAATAGTTGGCTATGTGCATGTCTTGGGGGGGGTAATATTTGCCTACATGCAGTAGTGGGATCTGCAAATGAAGAAGTGGAACGCTGGGCGGGACTTACGTGCGATTGGCTGCCCGTCTGCTCCGTTCCGACGCCCCCCCGCCTCACGGGCTGCCCTGGCCTTGGAGGGGGCACCTGCTCGCCCGGGGGGGAAGGGTGGCCCCCCTTCCCTCCGGGCGAGCAGGCGCCCCCTCCGAGGCCAGGGCAGCCTGCGCGGCAGGTGGGGGGGGCGTCGGAACGGAGCGGATGGGCTGCCAATCAAATGGTAGTCCTGCCTAAGTCCCGCCCAGCGTTCCACTTCTTCATTTGCAGATCCCACTACTGCCTACATGCCATTGGAGATGAACATCTCCCCTAGTTCATTGGTCTTCTGTTGGGAGAATGTAGCTTCTGTTGTTGAGAATGTACCGTCTTCTGTTGGGGAAGGTAGCAGAGCTAGAAGCACAAGCAAGTTTCCATGGTCAGATGGCAGTCATCTATATGCCGCTCCTTCTTTGCTGAGAATCCTCTGAAGGTGTCATGAAGAGTGCTATCCTGAGCATCACTGCTGGATAAAGCTCTCAGCACGGCCCATGGAAAAAGTGGAGAGAAAAGACTTTTCAGGATGTGCTGACTACTGAGGAAATGAACTTTTTATTCCTCCATCAAACCATCAAACTTGACAGATGATGCCACTTGGTTTATCTGCCCAGAATGCATGCATCAGAGCGGACACTGGAATTTGAATCTTTCCTAGAATCCCCCGGTAAACCTTTTTTGGTTAAAATGATAGGAGGAATAAGTTTTTTGGGGGGGGGGCGGGGGGAAGGAACAACCTAATTTACCTAAATTAGCCAAAAGAGGCTGGCAGGGTATTTTGCAGGATCTCACAGCAGAGAGTTACTTATTGGCCAAGCTAAAGCCCTGTGTTCATTGTAGACTCCATAGAATACAAGGAAATCTTTGTGTCAGTCAAAACATTTCTGAATCCATAGTGCTTACATCCTTTTTAGCTGCAAAAACACAAATCTCAAGAAGGTTTGTTCCCCAATCCAACCTCTTAATTGACTTCTTCGTAAGAACCCCACTTTCAATAAGGGGCAAATGTAGGCTAGTGCAGATGTGGAAACTGGATCTTAAGGAAATGAGGCAAAAAGGATCACATCAGCTTGGATAGTAAGCTGCGCAGTGTACAAAAACAGTTGAGCAGGAGGATTTCGAGATTTCCTGAGTAAAAATGGTCATATGACTTTAAATTCTGTGGAAATACTTTAAATGCTGTAGAACAGACACAACCATATATGCAAAATAAAAAAAAACCTGGATATTTTTTCGTTCTTGCCCCAGCTGTTGGCCAACTAAAGGCTCAGCAGGGTGGTATGGGAAGGCTATCAGTCTTAATTGCTGAACAATCATTGATAGCAGGAGGTAACTTTAATACTTGATGTCAGTAGGGTGCCAACATGCCTAAGGCTAGCCCTGTTTTAGAAGCATCCCCTGCTGGCCAGGATGATATGCCTGTTTATTTACACTGGAAAGATTGTTTAACTGAGAGAAGTCTGATGCGGTATTGTTGAGAGCTGACAACCATGGCTTGTGGAGACTTGCAATGAAGATATCCTGGGGAAGGATCTGGATATCTGAGAATTGTCCAGACATCAGCTTTACTTCTCCTGTATGTGATATATGATGCTTCTGTTAGCTTAGGCAGGTATTTGTAAGCTTGCGTACCTGTGTGCAGTGAGGTACTGTAGGAAAAGGTGCTGCCAGACAGGGTGCTTCCCCAAGCTGATCCTGCTGGTCCCTTGGCTCCTGTTTGGACTACTGAGAAATCAACATGGGGATTGGTACGGTCTTTGTGTGCCTGCAGATTTCAAGCTGAATCAAAGCACCTCGTATTCAGGAAAACCTGCCCTCCAGAGATGCCTTCAGTTAGCTCTAGCTGCAAGCTGATGCTTCACTTTTCAATAACCCCTCTGTGAAAGATGGGTGCTGGGGACGGGAAGGCTATGTGCACTGAAAGTGAGCTTGTCCTTGGAAAACACTGCCAATCAGCCTGTAGAATTGTTGCAGGATTTAATACTCAGCAGAGAAATTCTAGTGAGCAGAGATTGAAGCACAATGAAGCACAATGAAGGAAAAAAATAGGAAACCCCAGAAAGAATGGATCCCACATATAGGTCTGACTTGGTTTTGAAATTCCGTTTTTGCCCTAACCCCCTCTTATGTGCGAGTCTACCCTGTCTTGTTAACTAAAAGCCACTGTACTGTGTAGCAAGTGCTCTGAGGCATTTTTCTGCCTTTCTGTCTCTGCCATTGTGCAGTCCAGCTCTTTCTCTTTTTTCGTGCCAGTCACTCATTTGCATTATGTAGCCTTTGGAATCTGATTTATTGTTTGCTGCTCTTAGGCAAAGCTTCCCGGGCATGCTAAATGGCATCTGCTTTTTGGTGTTCTGGCTGTCCATTTCTGCCCAAAACAGCTGTTTCGTAGCTCATTCCTTGAGCCCCTCAAAAGTGGCATTCCCCATTCGCTTTCCAATCCATCAGTCCGTATCTTCATTCCCAATGAGCTTTTAAATAGATTTTACTAAAGCTTCTACTTTTCTTCTTTCTCATGTAGGCCATAAATCTGCAGCTCAACCTTTCTTGTCTCAGGTGTCTTGCCAGTCTCCAAGCAATCTGATTCTTGCTTTGAGGGAATCCCTATTTCCTTCACCTCAGCAAAGGGCAAGAGAATCTGTGTAAGCTGGTAGTACACCATGGCATTTTTGGAAAAGGGGCAGCACACCATTTCAGAGTACATAAATACAGTAGGTCTGTTAGAGAAAAGTGCTGTTAATGTAGGTCCTGAACTATGTGCAGTAGAATTTAGGAGTCCTTGACCATAATTGTGTGGATGGGCAGCCCAATCCTAAGCTGCCTGGCTGCTGCAGGCGCAGTAGTAGCTGAACAGCAATTGCTGCATCCAGCCAGGCAGCTGCCAGCGGCTCCTCAGGGGGAAAAGGACATTCAGTAAAACTTACTGCTTGCCAGCATTGCATTGCTGCCTCCAGGCATGCGGGGATAGTGCTGGACCAGCACGGGTGGTAAGCCCTTACTGCCTCCATTGGATGTGCCTTACGGTAGGTTTGTGACACGAGCATGGGCGGTACACTTGCACAACCCGCTCTGGAGGGTTCAGGATTGAGTCCTAAGCTAATTATCTGGTGTTATATGGATAAGTTCTGGTCTGTAAATGGAGCTCCTGCTTCCATAATTGTTCAAAGTCAAAATTTTGCTTCATGGCTCAGGGGTCTGCATCAGAGGTTCTGCATCTTGTAGTTTCCCTTCGGATCTTGCCTTCTGTCTTCGACATTTACGGTTTTTCAGTGTTGTCAAAAATCCCTCAAATGTAGGGAAAACTTGTTATATTCTAGTGGACACTATTGGTAAGTGTAAAGATATCTAACTAGCACAGTCTATTTCAATTGCAAATATGGGTTTCACTTGTAGAAATTTTGTCATTCTTAGTATAAAAACTGAAATTCAACATTCTATGTTCTGGTTCAGTATTTAGTCAGATGCTCAGGGAAGTCATTCTGAAGACCACTGATATCAGTTTCCATTCCTTGTCAGTCCATATCAACTAGTAATCAAACATGTAGTCTTTGAATATGGAAGTTAACCTTTGGACTATCAAGACTAGCAGCCAGAACAGGAAAATCCTGTGAACCAGGCATGCATAGAGAGTTTGCTAGCAATCCCGCAGATGACTGTCTCTTTTTTTTTCTTAATTTAATCGTTTTTTCCAAAGCTGTTTGTGTTACTAGTAGTCATTGCATTATGCTTACAACTTTGAATAAAGACTCTGGACACAGGCTTGGGATAATGAGTCACTTTATTAAAGTTAACATGGGAAAAAACCTGCACCAGGGGATCTCAAACCGCCCCCCAACGTGTGGGCTACTCTTTGGAGGAAACGGCACTAGCCGTAACTTCCCCTGGGCCACACGGGAATGACAGGCTGGCTCCAAGCCCCCCTGGTTCTGAGCCCAGGAGAGCCCATCTCCACCAACCCCGGAGTGTCAAGGCAGCAGAGTCAGTTTGCTAGCAATCCCTCAGATGACTGTCTCTTTTTTTTCTTAATTGAATCTTTTTTTCCAAAGCTGTTTGTGTTACTACTTGTCATTGCATTCTTTGGCACAAAGATCCATATCTTGCTTTTATAATATGAAGTAAAAATCTGTGCCTTTATGCAACTTCTTTACTCTAAATCCAAAACTTAAAATGTATCCATTTTTGAATTTTATTCTAAAACGAGTTTATTGCGGTATAGTATTGATACTTATGGGATGATAACAAATAAATGCAGCCTTGTTGTTCATCAGCTTAACCATATTTTTTGTTCCTCCTCAAGATGCATGGAATAAATGTGGTATGTTTGACATTTGTCAATGTTTCCATCCAACAATTTATGGCCAAACTGGACATGTGTCTAAATGTGCATTGTGGCGGGGAAGTTGGAGGTGGGCGTTGTTTAAAACAAACAAAATTAAGGGTGCAATCCTAACCTGGAATTCGGCTGACACAAGTCACTTGTGCTGACCCAGGAGTGTTGCAAAAGTACCGTAAAGTGCAACATTTTCAGAGTCAGGGAAAGCAGGGGACGTGTATGCACCAGCCTCCCTGACTCAGAGAGTGGTGCAAATATGCTTTATGGTGCGTTTGCAACACTCCTGGGCCGGCACAAGTGACTTGTGCTGGCCTAATTCCATGTTAGGATTGTGCCCTAAACGTAGTGTGTGTTGGGGGGCGGGGAGGCTGTGCACAATCAGAACAAACCCATAGCATTGTAATGCCCTTCTACCTCCACTGCAGTTTCCTATGTTTCATGCCTGCTCTGCCCATTACTCATTTAAAGAAAACTACCCCCTTATTGGATCATGTTTCACATTAGACACAGTTCTAATTTGGTGTTTAAACTTCAGTAGCTTATTAAACACTGTGGAATCCTTTTTAAGCCACAATGACTTCTAGAAAGGTTCACTGTGGCAAAATATGCACTTTGTGTGGTTGTCATACTGGTATCACAGTTCAAACTGAGCCAGCAAAATGAACTTACTGATATGATACTTCTGGATGGGTCAAGAGGCTGAGCTCTGAAAATGTACATAGGGTACACATGAAATTGGTAGACCAAACAGTTATTGGTCTACCTGGCTTAGTATTGTTTACTCTTACTGGTTTTCGGAAAGGGTTTTCGGAAAGGGTTTTCCCAGCCCTACCTGAAGATGCTAAGGATTAAACATGACCTACATACAAATTTGATTACAATTCATCTGCGGCCACATCGCTGAGAACCACAGCCCCTTACCACCAAGTGATAAGGATAGAATTGCAGTCTATAACTGAAACTTTTGGCAAGGTTTACCACAACAGTCTCGCAATCTGCATCCTACGCATCTGCTGATTTAGCGTGGAATCACATTCAGTTTCTTTGCTGCCACAGCACACTGCTTTTTTATGTTTGTTGTCAACTAAAACACCTGGTACTACTGCCCAGGTAGGTGTCCCTGATCTTACATGTGTGCTTCTGATTTTTCCTACTCAAATGCAGAACTTTTCACTAATCCTTGTTGAAGTTCATTTTGTTCACATTTTTCGAGTTCTCATCCTGTCAAGATAATCCTGGATCCTGTTCCTGCCCTCCAGAGCAGTGGTTCCCAAATTTACCATGGTCATGGTGCCTTCTTTCTCAATGGCTTTCCTGGTCCTCTAGGGCACTGCCATCTTGGATTGAGTGAGATCTTGTGAGATCTGGGATGGTGGCACCCGGGAGAGCTGGGAACAAGAGGCCGCCAGGAACATCTCTCAGGTGCCACGGTGCACAATTGGGAACCACTGCTCTAGCGTGGTTTGGGAGTTTGGGGACCCCTGTGTGGTTTGGGGTTTTGAGAACCTCTGTGACTTCACCGCAGCACCTTCAGGCACCGCACACAGTTTGCCATCTTAACTACCCCTCCTAGTTTGGTGTCTTCAGCAGATTTGATGCACATCCCCTCTATTTCATCATCCAAGTCATTTATTATATAAAGATATTGAACAACACCAGGTTCAAGTCAAAGCCATAAGGCACATTACTTCCATCCAGGTTGATTTCATCCTTTCATAAGCACTGTCTTGAGTTCTGCCTATCAGCCAGCCACAGATCCACTTGATAGTAGTGTCATCTAGCCCACATCCCACCAGCTTGTCCCCCCCCCCGAAGTAATGGTACTGCTATATTCTACCTTAGTAGTTTCCACCTGGAATATTGTTTCAGTTCTGGCTGCCCCAGTTTGAGTGGATCCAGAGGAGGATGACTAGGAGGGTCAGAGGGCTGAAAACTCTTATGAGGAAAGGTTGAAGGAGTTAGGCATTCTTAGTTTGAAGAAGGGAGAGGTAAGAGATGACATAGCTATCTACAAGTATCTGAGCCGTTGCTGTGTGAAAGAAGGAGTATATTAGTTCTTGGTTGCTCCAGAAACTAGGACCATGACAAACGGATTTAAATTACAAGGGAGTTTTTTTTATTAACCTTGGGAAGAACTTCCCGATGGTAAGAACTGCTTGACAGTGGAACAGTCTACCTTGGAAGATGGTGTACTATTCATAGTTAGAGGTCTTTAAGCAGAAACTGGATAGCCACTTATTAGGGATATTGAAGCTATTTATTACCTGCATTGGCAGGGAGTTGGGCTTGATGATCTTGTTGTTGTTGTTGTTCAGTCGCTAAGTCATGTCCGACTCTTCGCGACCCCATGGACCACAGCACGCCAGGCCTCCCTGTCCTCCACTACCTTCCTGAGTTCACCCAATTTCATGTTCATTGCTTCGGTGACACTATCTAACCATCTCATCCTCTGCCGCCCCCTTCTCCTTTTGCCTTCAATCTTTCGCAGCATGAGGGTCTTTTCTAAAGAGTCCTCTCTTCTCATGAGGTGGCCAAAGTACTTGAGCTTCAGCTTCAGGATTTGTCCTTCCAGGGAGCAATCAGGTTTGACTTCCTGAAGGATTGACCGATTGGATCTTCTTGCAGTCCAGGGGACTCGCAGGAGTCTTCTCCAACACCATAATTCGAAAGCATCTATTCTTCGGCGCTCTGCCTTTCTTATGGTCCAGCTCTCACAGCCATACATGGCTACTGGGAAAACCATCGCTTTGACTAGGCGAACCTTTGTTGGCAGGGTGATGTCTCGGCTTTTGATTAAGTTGTCTAGGTTTGCCATAGCTTTTCTCCCAAGAAGTAAACGTCTTTTAATTTCATGGCTGCAGTCACCATCTGCGGTGATCTTGGAGCCCAGGAAAATAAAGTCTGTCACTGCTTCCATTTCTTCCCCTTCTATTTGCCAGGAAGTGATGGGAGTGGTTGCCATGATCTTAGTTTTTTTTAATGTTGGAGCTTCAAGCCAATTTTGGCACTTTCCTATTTCACCCTCATCAGAAGGTTCTTGAGGTCTTCCTCACTTTCTGCCATTAGAGTGGTATTGTCTGCATATCTGAGGTTGTTGATATTTCTCCCAGCAATCTTGATTCCGGCTTGTGAGTCATCCAGCCCTGCCTTCCTCATGATGTACTCTGCATATAAGTTAAATAAGCAGGGTGACAGTATACAACCTTGTCGTACTCCTTGCTAGCATGTGAAATGAGTGCAATGGTGCGGTAATTCGAGCAATCTTTGGCATTGCCCTTCTTTGGGATTGGAATGTAAACTGATCTTTTCCAGTCTTGTGGCCACTGTTGGGTTTTCCAAATTTGCTGGCATATGGAGTGCAGCACTTTGACAGCATCATCTTTTAAGGTTTTGAGTAACTCAGCTGGAATGCTGTCAGCTCCACTAGCTTTGTTGTTAGTGATGCTTTCTAAAGCCCACTTGACCACACTCCAGGATGTCAGGTTCAAGCTCAGTGACTGCACCATTGTGGTTATCAGGAACATTTAAATCAGCCTTATAGAGTTCCTCTGTGTATTCTTGCCACCTCTTCTTAATCTCATCTGCTTCTGTTAGGTCCTTGCCGTTCTTGTCCTTTATTGTGCCTATACTACCTTTGCACGGAATTGTCCTTTGACATCTCCAATTTTCTTGAAAAGATCTCTAGTCTTTCCCATTCTATTGTTTTCCTCTATTTCTTTGCATTGCTCATTGAGGAAGGCCTTCCTACTCTCCTTGCTGTTCTCTGGAAATCTGCATTCAGTTGGGTATATCTTGCCCTTTCTCCCTTGCTTTTGGCTTCCCTTCTTTCCTCAGCTATTTGTAAAGCCTTGTCAGACAGCCACTTTGCCTTCTTGCATTTCTTTCTCTTTGGGATGGTTTTAGTTGCTACCTCCTGTACAATGTTACAGACCTCCGTCCAAAGTTCAAATCTAAGCCCCTAAATCTATTTGTCACCTCCACTGTATATTCGTATGGGATCTGATTTAGGTCATACATGGAGGGCCTAGTGCTTTTCCCTACTTTTTTCAGTTTAAGCCTGAATTTGGCAATAAGAAGCTCATGATCTGAGCCACAGTCAGCTCCAGGTCTTGTTTTTACTGCCTGTATAGAACTTCTCCATCTTTGGCTGCAAAGAATGTAATTTATCTGATTTTGATGTAGACCATCTCGTGAAGTCCATGTGTACAGTTGCCGTTTGTGTTGCTGGAAAAGCATGTTTGCTATGACTAATGTGTTCTCCTGACAGAACTCTATCAGTCTTTGCCCTGCTTCATTTTGTACTCCAAGACCAAACTTGCCTGTTACTCCTATTACCTCTTGACTGCCTACTTTAGCATTCCAATCCCCTATGATGAGAAGGACATCTTTTTTGGGTGTTAATTCTAGAAGCTGTTCTAGGTCTTCATAGAAACGGTCAACTTCTTCCTCTTCAGCATCAGTGGTTGGGGTGTAGTCTTGGATTACTGTGATGTTGAAAGGTTTGCCTTGGATCCGAATTGAAATCATTCTATCATTTTTGAGGTTATACCCCAGTATTTCTGTTCTCACTCTCTTGTTCACTATGAAGGCTACTCCATTTCTTCTAAGAGATTCCTGCCCACAGTAGCAGATGTAATGGTCATCTGAATTAAACTCTCCCATTCCTGTCCATTTTAGTTCACTAACTCCCATGATGTCGATGTTCAGCCTTGACATCTCACGTTTGACCACATCTAGCTTACCTTGATTCATAGATCTGACGTTCCAGGTTCCTATGCAGTATTGTTCTTTGCAGCATCGCACTTTCCTTTTATTTCACTTCCAGACACATCCACAGCTGAGCTTCCTTCCGGTTTTGGCCCAGCTACTTCACTCTTTCTGGAGCTACTTGTACTTGTGTTCTGCTCTTCCCCAGTAGCATAATGGACACCTTCCGACCTGAGGGTCTCATCTTCCAGCGTCATATCGTTTAGCCTTTTAGTTTTGTAATCCATGGGGTTTTCTTGGCAAGAGTACTGGAGTGGGTTGCCATTTCCTTCTCCAGCGGACCACGTTTAGTCAGAACTCTCTACTATGACCTGTCCAACTTGGGTAACCCTACATGGCATAGCTCACAGCTTCATTGAGCTACTCAAGCCCCTTCGCCACGACAAGGCAGTGATCCATGAAAGGGGATGATCTTGTAGGTCCCTTCCAACTCAATGATACTCTGGACTACCTGGTTCTTTTTCTTAGCTGTTATCCCTCTCTATCTGTAGTGTGCTATGTAGCATGTTATTTATCTTACATTATTAGACTGTAAGAAGGACGACTGTAGTGATAGGAGCAGCTGTGACTGTGTGGTTAATACGAATAGCATCATATGCCTGCAACAGGAGGAACAATAATTTCTATCTATAGAATCTAAAATCTTGATGGTCAGCAGAGCAAAGGAAGGGAGCGCTGCACAAAGGGTTGCACATTGATATGTGAGGTTGAAGATAATTCAATATGAGCCCCCCAGCAGAGATTGGGTTTTCCGTTTTCAAAAGCCCAATGAGGGCCTGCTGGGAAAAGGGGACAGAGCATGAGTTGGCTTCAACAGCCAGATCTAAGCACAGTGACAATCCCTTGGGGAGGATCAGAGGTCAAGGGGCCACCCTGAGTCAGAATTATGAATTCCCCTCGTTTCCTGGTGCTTGACACCGATGGGGCTTCTGCAGGGCTGATCAAAGAGAAGCTGTCACTTCCCTCTTTAAAATATGACTAGTGAGTGGCAGATGGCGAGGAGAAGAGTTTAAGATCTAATAATAAAAGGAGGAGTGGGAAGGGGCTAATGAATACATCCCTGCATTTCTGAGATGTCACCTTGAGAGACAGGTGGATGTGTGTGTGTGTGTGTGTGTGTGTGTGTGTGTGTGTGTGTGTGTGTCAAAGATTGTGGCAAGTGTGTGCATGGGGAAGGGAGGCATAGGATGTATGAGCAAGCTAGCTTTCTGATGTCTGAATATGGAATAATGTGGCAGATCAGATTTGCTCAGTCTATGGGGGAAACTGACTGACACTGAGTGATTAGATGTTCCCACTCCCATCAGTTCTACTGCAGCCTCTGGCTCAAGAGACGAGACATTTTGGCTCCCGGTGCAGTGTCACACTGCTGAGACTGCAATTGGGTAGGGTCCCACAATACTTTTGGTGCTCCTTTTGCAACATAATAGTGGGAAGGCAGGCTTCTACCTAGAGCCACAATCTACAGGGGGAGATCTCCAAATAATGTAGCACATGGAAAGAAACTGGCACCATGTGCTTGGTCCCTCAGGTGGTATAACCTGCACAGAGATACCGTTTGAATCCTGCCTTTTATTTGGTAATTGCAGTTTTTAATTTAAGTCGTCAGTAAACTGTGGAATTAAGGATTGATATCTAACACTGTGCTCACATCGAAGCATTGTGCTCTTCTCCCCATCTTGAGTTGCTCTTCTTGTGGTGGAGAGGAGTATATTACATGTTACCATTTTATTAAGGGATAGATTTGCCATATCTTGTCTAAAGCAGTGGTTTTCAAACATTTTGGCACTGAGACCCACTTTTTAGAATGTCACTCATGTTAGGACACACTGGAAGTGATGTCATTAACCTGGAAGGGATACCATGGCCAGAAGTGACCTTATCAAGGAGGGAGTGCCGTTATTCTGACATACTAATACTAATACTAATACTTGTATTTATATACCACCTTTCTTAGGTCACCAGATTTCTCTAATGACTATAACTCCAGGCAGTTTACATAGGCAGACTTTATTCAGAAACCTGAAGGTTTTTACAATTTTTACAGAAACGTTCTATCTTTCAAGAACTACACACATACAGATGGATCTTTCTGGATTTAGTCCTTCTTTCTGGCCACCTGTTTGTCTTCTTGCTGGCTGATAAGCGGCTTCCCTGCTCCCACCAGAGAAGCAGCTGACTTCGGCACAACTCCCCCTCACACAAGGCAGCGAAGACAGCTCAACTGTTAATCAGTCGCAATTTACAAGGTCTGCCGCTCACAGAGACTTCCGGTAGTCCCGAACTGGCGACCTTCAGATCTTCAGCTCTTATCTTCAGGCAAATGGAGGCAATAACCCTCTCGACTAAATCTTCTGACATAATGACTCTTCTGGAATGCAGACTGGCTTTCTTGGACTGTAGCAACTGCACAATCATAAAACATCCTTGACAAAAAGCAAGATTAGGACAAAATATTGTGTAAAAATACTGAACTAAAAACAAAATTTTAAAAACCTCATTTGAAAATTCAAACTGTTAACACTCACAAAAGGAGTACAGCAGGAGTAAGATCTGCAGCTTTCAAGATGGCTGCTCCCAGCTTTCCATGACCCACTTGACATCAGGTCATGACCCACCATGTGAGTCCTGACCCACAGTTTGAGAAACACTGGCTAGCCAAGAATCTCGTACTTTCCCCTCATCTAGCACAACTGCTGCTTTTTTGCCCAGAGCATTACTGAAAAATGCAGACGACTTTAAAAAAAATGTATATTATCTTTCATATTAGAAATTGCTGGCTCTTTTCCATCCAGTTACTTCCCCTGTGGCAAAGAGCCAGCAGTATCATCAAGGGGTGGGAGGCGAGGAGGGAAATATGGATTGTCTGTTTGACTTTGTGTCATGTGTGGATGCCCGAATGTCCTGCGGGCTCTCTGTTTTTGATGGTGGGAGCGCCATCATTTAAAAGTTATAGCTTAACTTTGAGTTGTACTCATTCTTTTCTGGTTCATTTTGTTGTCAAAGACTGAGGCCTGATCTGAGCACAGTAACTGCACTGCTCTTAACTCAGATAATGCAACAGGAAAGAATGAGGAGATCTTGTCTCAAGAACTCTTCCAGGGTTTTCTGGCTATCAGAATGTGTATTTGAGAAGTCAAGGCAGAAAGGCAAACCTGGGGATACACTGCAGTTGTAGAGGCAGTTCCCCATCTTGGTTCAAGCCAAGTCCTTTTTTCTTCTCTCATCCAATCTATGCTTTGGTTTAGTCATATTGTGGCAATCCAATGGAAAGGCAATATTAGCCTAAGAACTGGGATAGAAAAAAGGCAGCATAATAATAATACTTAGTATTTGTATAATCCTTTTCCAATATCGCTGTGCTACAAGCTAACGTCTGGATGGTTGGAGGGGAAAGTAACCCCATGGTTCAAACTAGACATTCTGCATATTTAAGAACAAATATGTACTTTATTTCAGATTACGGATGAAAGGAAATAATTTATATTGATATAAATTCACAATGTACTCAGGGTACAATCCAGAGGATGAGATGGGCCAGTGCAAGTCTCTTGTGCCGACACAGGAGTGTTGCAAAAAGTGCCATAAAGCATGTTTGCGCCTCCTTTAGAGCAAGCTGAGTCAGCGCATGGACGTATGCTGCCTCTTGGAGGCCAGATTCAGGCCCTGCACCATCCGGATGGGGTAAGTAAAAGCCAACTGAGGCAGGCCAGTGAAGGGGGTTTGGACAGGGTGAAACGAGGGTGATTTTGGGGCAGGGGATGGCAGGCCGGTGGGAAGACAGGGCTTGAGACTGGTCTCTGCAACGTAGGCAGGATACGAAGTGGGTGTTGCTTTCACAGGAAATTGGGACATGGGTCCATCTGAGATAATTGACAGCAGAAGTGGCTCCTTGGCACAAGGTTCTGCGATCACATGGTGCAAAGACTGGTTGCTACATGAGGAAACAATAAGGCTTTGCCTAGACGGAATATCCTGGTGAACCACCGGCCAGAGTTTAGAGGCTCCTGGTGTATAGTGTAGAGCAGAAATCTTCAGCCTTTTTCATCTCACAGCACACTGGCAAAGTGCTAAATTGTCAAGGCACACCACCAGCTTTTTAACAACTGACAAGCCATACCGTGCTGCTGGTGGGGGGCTCACCCTTCCAGTGACCTACTAATAAATGAGCTTCCCCCAAATTCTTGCAGCACATCTATGGACTACTCATGGCACACCGTGTGCTGTGGCACAGTGGTTGAAAATGGCTGTCTTAGAGGGTCTGTGGAACAAACTTTATTAGAGCGCAATCCTATACTATGCCAGCCTAGTAAGGCCAACATAACAGGGCAATATCCTAAGGCTCATTAGGAGGCAGCAGCAGCAACATGCAGGACAAGGGGAGGTTTTCCTCTTCCACCTGCATAAGCCCTGGTTACCCCTATGGGCCTGCTTGGATCTGCACTGGCAAAATAACAGGTGCAGAGGAACGTGGACAGGAGCGGCCCGAATGGGACTGCCCTGGCCAGGGACGGGGTTTAGGATTTGGCACTACGACCATCCTGCATCACAACCTTGTCACAACCGCCATCTCTGCCCACTGCGCCGCTCAGTTACGCACCCAGAACACCTCTGGAACACCCTTGTGGAGGCCCTGCACCGACCGAGTGATGCTGGCGCTTGACTGGTGCACGGCTGGCGCTGCTGACCATCACACCAGTGCCCAAGTGTTGGTGCTGTTGCATGCGCCAACCCAGCGCCATAGTGCCTCTGCGGACACACTTTACGGCACGTTTGTGACAGTGTTCGGCCAGCTCAAGAGCGCCGCGCCAGTGCAAGGGGGGTATAGGATTGCACTGTTTATCCCATAGGATAAATGATTCTGTAACCATAGTTCCATATCCACTGGGTTTTTCAGGAACCTAACCCCAGTGGTGAACAAGAATTGATTATACTTTGGAAGTATCTTTAGTAGTATCCATATTGCATATTATTGGTGTACTCCACCCTAAAAACCTACAAATTATTGCTGATCAGTTATCCAGTAGCTGATCTGTCATGTTATCTTTTATACTCAAGTTTCTAGCATTCATAGGCTGGGACCTATTTGAGGACAAAGTTGTGTTCTTCTCCCTCCTCATCCTATGCTGCTATTTTGGCAAATAGCTGTTGATGGATATATCTGCCATGGATGTGTCCAATCCTTTAGGACAATTCCTAGGGCAATTGGGTGAAAAATTGCTTCATTTTAAAATTATAAACTTGCTGCTTGTTAACTTCTCCAGGCAGGAAATACACTATTATTCTGTTATGAGAAGATGAAAAGGGAATGATTCTTCCTCTTTCTCCCTTCTAGCCATTGTCAGGTGTGCTTCGATCATATCGCTTCTCACCCAGCCACCTCCTTATTAAACTCATAATTGTTCCAGACTGACTTCATGGTCAATTTTGTTGTCCTTCGTATCTTTTCAAGGCCCCTTGAGATGTGGTGACTCAGATTCTTACAGAGTGTGTGGTTTGGAGTTGCCATGGAGTTTTTGTAGACCTTCCAAAGAGCAAATTAATGACACATTAATGTTTGTTGATGGGGAGCCTTTTGGAGAGCTGAGATATTGATTAACACATTCTGGCCTGTGTTTGATGGCAGTCTACAGTTACGTACAGATGTTTTCTGCCATAACCTGCTGCCTTTCCTCATGATCCATTCCAGAACTGTGTTTAAAACAGGGGTGGCCAACCTGCAGGACGCCACATGCCACTGTTTATGTATGGTACATAATTTTGAACGTGTCACTGGCTCATATGATCTGCTGCCTTTGCTCAGCTATCTTCGCTGCACTCTGAACCTAGTTGCTACCTTGGGCTTTGCCTCAGAAGCGCTATGCTCAGGTCATGGAGCCCTGCATTGGCTGGTGTGGCTGTGATGGGCAACTTTGAATGAGCCACTTAGGAATTGTCCACCCCAGCATGTCTTCTCCCAGTGCCCTCGCTATCCCTGTAAGTATGCCCTTTCCACCAGCCAGCTTCTACCAATCTACAGAAGGTCTCCCAGGCTGCAGTCCTAACCAGCTTTCCAGCACCAGGGTAAGGGCAATGCACTCTGTGGTAAGGGAGCAAACATTCCCTTACCTTGAGGAGGCCTCCATGACTACTACTCCACAGAAGGATGCAGCACATGCCCCATTGGCACAGCTATGTCAGTGCTGGAAAGTTGGTTAGGACTGTACCCCCAGTTATTTATGTGATACTCAAAATGGGGAAAATAAATTTAGAGTTCTTCACCTTTTAGAACCCCCAAAGCAACTGGAGGCAGCATTACAATGGTGAGCATATGCACTTGCCTTGTGTCATATCAGACCGTTAATCTATCCTCATACTGACTACTCTATCCAAGATCCTTTTAATTGGAGATGCCCTTCTGGTTCTGTCTGCACACAAGACATTCACACTACAGCTGAGCTGAGACCCCACCTTTAAAATAAAAATTCTTTCCTTCCCCATTGCCAAGGAGAACCCACCAGGGACTCCAAACTGGTGGCTACAGAAGCAGATGGCACCATGCTTGCATGCTGGCTCCATTCAGCAAGTGATGGTGCTTAAGAGTAGTTTTTGACAGGAAGTATCCACAAACTCCATGACCGTATAGCCTGTTTTTCAGGGAATTCTAAAACTTGTACAGAAAAAGAAAACTACCTTTCCTTCTCCAGCCTCAACCTTCAGAGTCTTTGGGGCTTGAAACACGTAGGATGGTGGTGGGTATTTTTTAATAAAGATTACCGTAAATCACATTTTCAGATGTTCAGGGTGGGCAAGGAGTGTGTGTGCGTCCCTCTTGCATGCATTTAATATGTGTGAAACTCCTGAACTCCAAATGTCTCGGCTTCCTGAATTCCTTTGCTAGCATATTGTTTCCTTTTGGTCAGCAGCTGAAATATGGAGTTTCATGCTTCCAGATCATGACTGGCCCATGTGTGATGTGACCAATGCAGCTTGCGTCAAGTGGCAAATTTCAAGAAGTGGCAAACACTCAGGGTGCTTTTCACATTGAGTCTGCCACCTCCTCCCTCCAGTCTTCCAAAGATGGAGCTAAAGCAAGCAAAAAGCAGATTGGAAGGCAATGATCCTTCCACTTATCAAGAGTAAGACCCTTACCTCCTCACACTGGCCCTTCCTTGTGTCTTCTCTTTCAACAAAACAGGACAGTTGGATATACTGGGAGTGCTCCCAATGCATTCTGCACTTCCTGATTTGTTTAAAGGGGAGTGTGTGGCTGTGGGTTGGAAGCGGCATCATCAGGGACTTCAGGTCAGGTGGTGGATCACCTGGGGCTAACCCTGCTCCAGACTGCCATAGTGCAGTTGGAAAAGAAATAAACAGGAAAACGCCTATCTTTTTAAGTAGCTAATACACTTCCCGGGGGTGAGGGACTTGTTAGAGTATTGCTTAACCAACCTCATTACTATTGTGGATTTAGGAACTTGGAAAAGGTAATACCTTTCAGATTTGACCCAATTTTAGTTTTTTTGTTGTCATAACCAAGGAAAAGTGACCTTCAGAGACCCTCAGCAGTGAGCCTGAATAGGAAGTGATTTAAAGCAAGCATGCTGTACAGAATACTTAATGTGCTCATGCAGGAAAAAAAAAAGACCACAGCAGACTTCTTGGCATCTGTCATCAGAGCCATGCAAGCATTACCTCTCTTACCCTGAATGTCCATTTTTCGGCGGGGGGGGCCCCCTCATTTGATTTATCCCAAGGTGGGTTGATTTGGAAGACATGCTTTTGTTCTAAACAGTAAAAAAAATGGGATGCATTATTGGCAGATTTGTGATGGAGGAAACCTGATCCTCTCCAGATATTGGGATTATCAGAAGCAGATTTAGCCTCTACCTCAGTGGTGCCCTAGACGTCACTCCATTTGCTTTCTTCTGTTTAATGGCTCTTGATTTCTTATATAGGAGAGGGGGGGAAATGAAATTGCAGCTGCACCTAGGAATATTGTTGCATTGGAGGAGGGGAAAATACCATCTGAAACAGTGAGCAGCCTTCACTCATGAGATCCTTTTGTTCCTTCATCCCTTCCCAGACAAACTTTCCATTGGGCGTCAGATTCCTATCCCCAAGTTTCCTTCCAGTTTTAGCCTCCCTCTGCAGGGCTAGAAGGTATGGTGGTTAAGCTGGTCTTCTGTGGAGTATGGGGGATCATACTGGTCACCAAATCCACAAATGTTTGCTTTTAGCTACAGTGAGGGATAGCATTTGCAGGATGTCTTATTGATTCTTCCAGGCTGTAGCAGAGGCAGCTTATATTGGATACAATGGGAGACACACTCTTCCCACTCTCATCCAAAGTCAACCACATCCGGATGTGTCAACCGCTTCAGGATGACAATGTATAGGAAATGAGGCCATCATGACTATCCTTGGTGTATGTGCCTGAGAGCACCATCCAAGAACTGGGATGGGTCGGCACAAGTCCCTTTTTCCAGCCCAATGATGTCACAAACATGCCGTAAAGCGCGCTTGCACCAACATTAGATGTGCGCTGGCCTCCACGTGCTGAGACCCAGGGCTGGCAGCATGCAGGTAAGGTCCGGCAACCTTGGCTGGCACGGGGGGTTGAGGAGGGTGGGGGAAGGCAGATTGGGGTGGTGGGGAGGCACAATGGGGCAGGGGCAAGGCAAGGGGTGGACGGGCCCTTATGAGGTCCGGACCAGAGAGGGGGATGGAGGCAGGATCCGGTACTTGGGCCAGATCCTAAACCCCGTTCCTTGCCTGGTTGGCCACGATCCAGGCTGCTCGGAGTTGTGCCAGCTATTTCACTGACACAGCTCTGACCAGTGAGCCAGTTATTTCACTGGCTCAGCTCATTGGCCAGTAGTTCCATTTGTGCCGCTGCACATTACATGGGAGTAGGAGAGTGTATTCCCCTTGCCCCAGGTTGTGCCACAACCGGTCCTAACCACAACTGGATGTGGGGCAGGCCTCTCAGTCTGCCTGTTCCAGCTTGTGGTTTGGAATGCTCTCTGAGGGACAAACTGAAAGGTGAAATTAAAGTTGGACAAGACAGAGGTTCTCCTGGTTAGGAGACCTGATAAGATGCTGATAGTATCTTAACCTGTTCTAGACAAAATCCCCTGAACAAGGGTATCAAACATGCTGCTTTGGAGAACTTTGCCCCTTTGGCTATGTCAGCTACTGGTTATTGTCTTTAAAGCCCCACCCAACTTAGAACCAGAATATCTCAAGGACCACTTCCCACATGTGAGTCTGACTGTCTTGTATTTTAGGTAGGCTGTCCTGTGGGTTCCACCTTCCTCTGAAGCAGCTTGTGAAAGCGTGTTCTTTGCCGTGCTCTGTGGAATTCCCTTGCCCTTTAAAGGGTGGCTGGATTCCTTGCTACTGGTTTTCAATTGCCAGTTGAAACCAGTTGTTGCCCCATGAAGTAAACAAAACATGGTACAAGCACCTAGGATTTGAAGAAGAAAGGGAGCCAGGCTACCACCCTGCTTGTCAATTTGATGCTCATATTTTGTCAGTTTTAATGGCCACATTACCAGTCTTGGCATGATGTCTCTGTACATAATGCGAAGGTTAATGAAGTAAACAGGTGTGTAAACTTTGAAGACACTCAACACGCTACCATAGATAGAACATACATTTTTAATAACATGTATCAAACACATCTGCTTCAGTCCTGGGGCACTCAGGTAAACCCTTGAATTTGTGATGTAGCACTTAATATGCTATTAATTGTCCCAAAGGAAAATAAAAACATTGCCAAACCTTTCAGTTTTAAAACAAAATTAAGATACAAAAAGTCAAGGGAAACAAAAAAGTAATGAAGATATGAATTCATTGCATTGTAACAAAACATAACAGAGGTGGTAGCTAATTTCTTTCTCTCCCACTCCCTCCCTCGTTCCCTCCCTCCCCCCCTCTCTCTTTCTCTCTCTCTGTGTGTGTGTGTGTGTGTGTGTGTGAGAGAGAGAGAGAGAGAGAGAGAGAGAGAGAGAGAGAGAGATGCTACAAAATCTCACAAAGTCTCACTATTGGCTCACTTTCCAATGGCTGGACTAGTATATCCTCCCTGCTTTTCACGATGTGTCCTTGTGGTACTTTGATCCAATTTTGTAATGGGAGGCGTTCTTTGTGGGGAGAGAAATATATTTTGGCAAGTGTTGAGCAACTGCTTCTGTTAACTTGTGAGATAGAATATATATATATCTTGGCAGGGCTCACTGTTCTTAGAACAGAATTGGGTGGTGATGGTGGTTGCTAGTTTCCCTTCTTTTGGATGGGGCATTGGGAGAGGAGTGGGCAGGGCTGCCTTCTCCTATGGTGCTACTTCAGCCTTAAGACTGACTGAGTTGGAAGAAAATCTGTCAGGGATTTCTAAACCAAATGAATGTTGTGTAGGAACACAAGAAACCTGCCCTTTAGTGAATCACAGCATTTATCCATCTAGCTGAGCCTTGTTGACACGAACTGGTAGCAGCTCTTGAGGGTCTCAGATAGGTTTTTTTTCTCTGCCCTACCTGGAGATCCGAGGGAACTGAACTCAGAACCTTTTTCACACAAAGGATGTGCTCTAGCTCTGATGTCTCTTACCTACCATTCATATCATGAGGTATCCAGGATATTGTCTCTTGCAGTGAAAGAGATACTCTAATTTGTTCTCTTGCCCCCTGCCTTTCTCCTTCATATGAACAGAATAAGCCCTGCTGTATCAGGCCAATCTAATCCAGCTTCCTGTATCTCACAGTGGCCCACCAGATGCCTCAGGGAGCCCAGTAGACAACAAGATGACTGCATCCTGTTGCCACTCTATTGCACCTGGCATTCACATACTTCTAAAACCAGGAGGTTGCATATACCCATCACAGCTTGTACCCTATGATGGACTTTGTTTCCAGAATTCTGTCCAGTCCCCTTTTAAATGAATTCATTTGTTCATTAATAGCTATTTTGAAAGGTCTTGTTGGTCCACTTGCTTATTTTACAGCCTGATCCTATCAGGCCTCAGAACCAGTGCTGCAGTCCCAGCACCACTGCTGGGTGTCACAAACCTGCCATAATACATATTGGCGTCTCCTGAGTGGAGAGGCGCTGGTGGAGAGTTCTGCACCACCCCATCAATGCTGTAGCATGAGTCCTGGATGCTAATGGAGATCAAGTAAGTGCCAGTCGGCGGGAGGGTTTGGATAGGCATTCTGGGGCAGAGGGAGGGGGTGGAGAAGAGGGCAGAACAAGGGTGGAATGGCCCAGGAATGGGATGGAACTGGTAGGGACCTCCTCTGCTAAATCCTATCCCCCCTTGGGCTCGGAACCCTGACCCAGAGCTTCTCAAGAAGCCCCATTGAGCAGGCTGGAGCTTTACTCCTCATAAGGGGATGAACATTCCCTTCCATTGAGGAGACCTCCAGCCTGCTTGTATCCAATACAAGATACAGCAATGGGCATTTAGTGCCAGTGCTTCTGTGCTGGATAGGATTGGGCCCTTAATTTTGTGACCTGCAAACCTAAGAGCGATAGATAACTCTTGTGACTGCATCTCATAAGTATGGGGCTTTGGTCATAAGGCCTGTTAGCAGCCTAAGCTGTGATTTATCTTACTGTCATGGTTGCATCTACATGTAAGCAAAATGCATAGAAGTGTTCTCTGTTTAGCATTCAAATGCAGTGTCAGACTATCTTCCACTACCCGTATATGTTGGTATTTGTTCTCAAGACAGATAAAAATTGGAAATAATTTTCAATTTCCTTTAAGAGTTGGTTAGTTTGTGCCCACTTTTCTTTTGCTGCAAGAACTTTAGCTTCCCTTGATTCCTTAGATGGGGGTGGAATGGAAGGAAAAGACCTGTCACTCCTGCTACTTCTGGGTCTCTCCCTCCACTGGCTCACCAGTCCTAAGGAAGCTTTTCAGCAGCCTTGCCGCAGTGGCATCAGATTCTTAAATTCCTCTTCTCTGCTACTACATCCTCTGTTAACTCTTATCTTTCTTACCCTGCAGCAAAAGCTAGTGAGTGTGCCATGAAGATAATTCCAGTCAAACAAACAAACTGGGGAAATTAAACCCTGCGTGAGATCAAGCTGAGTTGGTGGGAGTACAGTGTGTATTGTGCAGAGTTTGCTTTGCTTTCCCTCAGGGCAGGGAACATAGAGTGTCTGTCTTCTCTTCTGCTCTGTTAAGTATTGTTTCAAACTCTGGAACTGTGTGCTTTCCAAAGTCTCTTCTTAGTGGCACATGCCAGATGACCTTAAGGAATGTTGGGGTACTTCCCTAATCTCTCTGCTAGTAGAGATAAATTCTCTTGCCTTCTCTATGGACTAGACACAGCAGAACTAAGAGAGTTAAATTGGAGCGTTCCTCAGTTTCCTCTCCTGTTTGTACCCAGCAGGTAGGTGCTGTGGGGCGTGCTTGTGTGTGTACTTGGGCAGAATGGATTTTGTAGCAGCGTGTGCCTGCTTTATGCAAATACTTTGCAACTGGAAGCATCTTCCTCCCACAGTCCCCAGGATGCTCCCCTGCCATCAGGAGCCTGCATGAATCCACAAGAAAGCTCTGCAAAATAAACTATTGTAGTGTATCCCATTTTTTTAATTGCTTGCAGCTTTGTGACCACAGTAGGAGGGAAGCAGCCGTTCCTGGAATATTTCTGTTTGTAACAAACTATGACTGCACTGGGACATGTTTACTAATCAATCAGCTCTGTCTTCAAAGTAGTACAGACAGTAATATGTTCTGTGGAAGGCTCTGTGTCTTCACCCACTCTTAATATAGCCAAATGAGGTTCCTCAATGACAGATTACCATGACCTAGGAAGCTAATGCAGATGGGTCCTGACAGCTCTAGGTTTAGGTATACCCTAGAAGTGAAAATCAACATTTCAAGTAACACAGGACTGCCGCTGCAAGCCGTAGATCCACATTAAGGTCCTCCATCATCATATCTTATATCTGAGTGAGTGTCCTGATGCCTAGATTGTGCAGTTCTCCACCAACCACCCCCTGGATCCCAGCATTAATACCATTCTAAAAAGTGGGTCCCAGTGCAAAATGCTGGAGAACCACTGTTTTAAACTATGTAGGCAGTTTTTTCTCTGTCCCTAAGGAACTGTCTAGATTCCTCAAGTCCTTTTGTCCCACTTATCTACATGCCTTTGATCTAAAAGTCTAGCTGCAATCTAGAGTGCAAAAAGTCTAGAGTGCAATCCTAACCTGTGCTGGAACAGGCTGGCCAGCTGGCCGGCGCTGTATCCAATGCAGGTTGTTAGGCCGCTTGGAGCCTCCATGGGGCAAGGGCACATTTGTCCCCTTGCCCCAGGGTAAGCCCCAGCTGGGCCAATGGGGCTCCTCAGATCTGTGCCTGCTGTTTAGCAGGCGCAATCCAGCAAGCTGCAGTGGCATGAATCAGGGCCATGTGGCCCAGGGATTAGGGGTTTGGATGCACTCTAATGACCGCATCCAAAGTCCTTCCCCCTCCTCGGGCCACTCCGCTTGAGGGAACGCCCTCCCCCTGTCCCAGTCTGCCCTACCTCCCACCTTCCCCTGCCAAGAAATGGCCCTGCACTGGCCAAACTTTCTGGCGGTTGTGGTGACATTGCAGGACAAATGCAGCTGCATGCATTAACCCTGCGCCCATTGCACTAATGCAGATGTGCTTTATGGCACTTCTGCGACAGTGCTCGGCCAGTGGTGTCACCTGGTAATGAAGAACGGGAACGCTGGGTGGGACTTACGCGTGATTGGCTGCCCGTCCGTTCCGTTCCGCGGCTGCCCTGGCCTCGACGGGGCGCCTGCTCGCTGGGGGGACGGGTGGGGGGTGCGCCGGGTGCCTGGGCGAGCAGCAATGGGGCATGCCAACCAGGGGCAGCCCCCCCGAGGCCAGGGCAGCCGCGGAACAGAATGGACGGTCTGCCAATCACGCGTAAGTCCCGCCCAGAGTTCCCGTTCTTCATTACCAGATGACATCACTGTGCTCAGCCAACGCAAGGGCCTTGCATCAGCCACAGGTGGAGTGGGTTGCGCTGTCATAATGTTTTCTGTAAAAGCAGGACCATGTCTACCTTTTGCTGTCCTTATTTGATGCTCTTTCTGACCAAATGTCCAATCTTGTAATCCTTGACAAGGGTCAGAGATAGGAATTGATTTCAAACTTAAGGAGCCAATTAAGCTTCACTATGGATTTTCTGCAATTAGTATAAGATATAAATGCATCTCTTTTAATTCTCTCATAGGAAAGTAACTAGCTAGAAATTGATATCTTCCCCTTGATTTCTTTATTAGATTGCATATCCATGCGGTTTTATGTATCATAACCAATAAATCTATTTCTCATTTAAATGAAACTATTATGATTTGGGCAGACATTCAGAGACTAAATTGCCCCATGTTTGAGTATTATAATTCTAGGTGCACAACTGGGAAGGTGTGTTGTTGCCTTTGATAGTGCAATATTGGACACTGTAGAGAGCTATGGCTCAAATCAAGGCAAGGCTATCTAAAATTAAATAATTCCCAATTGGCATCTTCAGAGTCTTGTAGCCCTGACAAGTTATTCAGCAATTGGCTAAAATGGTGTGATATCATCAAAATGTTTATAGACATTCTGACTGCTGAGGGAAGATTTCTGCTCGCAACATAATGTTTGCACTCCAGCCTTGGATTGGAGGGAAGACTGTTGGTTTGTCTGGGATTGAAATCTTACAGAGGGTTTAGGAATGAGAGGCTGCATGGGACAGGTTGAAGAATAGAATGCTGAGGGAACAGAGATTGTAGATAAAGGTGCAAAGAGGCAGGCTGGCTAAAGAAAGCAAGAAAGTTAGAATTCAGGGAATTCAGGGACTCAGGATTAAATGGCAGACTAGAGGCCTGGATGGAGAAAAGGGCAAAGAAAGTATGGGCTACTGAAGGAGTGGGGCTGTGAGGATGCCCAAAGGACACTCCTCACACATAAACAAACCAATGCTACAGCATCCCCACCTCCTGCAGGAGGCACAGTGGGCATCAGCAGCAAAGCAGCAGGCAAACCATCATTAGGCAAAAGCAGAGTTCAAGGCCCTCATCCCACCCCTAAACACATACATCCGAGGAACACCTTCTGAGCAGAGCACAGATAGAAAGATAGCTGTCTTGGAAGAGGGCAGCCATGTGAAACAAACACAAAGCCCCTCCATGGGCAAGGGTTCAAGTCCCCATGGGGACATGTGCCAGCTGTAAGGAACCCTTTTGCCAGGAGAGAGACTGGGATGAGTCAAAAGGGGAGTCTCAACAGGCAGAGCAGGGTGCTGTAGTTGACTTGACAGTCCCATTAATGGGCCTGAAAGGCAGACTAGAAGTACTTTAAATAAATCATTTTTTGCTTTGACACAGGGCTCTTCTTAGAGGCAATGGAAACCCTTCTACAAGGCAAAACAACATTATCTTCTATAGGATCTGTGCTCATTCTAATTAGGAACTCTGCTTCACAATCCATCATTGTTTGTTTGTTTGTTTTTGTAGTTCAAGGCTGTGTTCGAAGGTTTCTAGTAGCTAGTGACCTAAGATTACTTCATTTCTTGTCAAGTGTAAAAGTTGGATGACTGAGTGCTCTCCAAGGGTCCCTTGTAAAAGACAAGGTAAAAACCTGCCAATGTTGTTGGGCTGAATGCTGCAAGGTGAACTGGTTGCACACTGTAGGTAATGCTGTGTACTGCTAACACCTGATAAGTACCAAAATTCATTTGGCAAAAATGATATCTGAATGAAATATACAATTGACTTTAGAGTGCCTTATTATACTATGCTCCAGACAGGCAAGGTGATCGTGATGGTCCTATCTGTTGCAGTTTCACATCTCACAGTCCAGAACTGGCTGAAACTGGCAT
>JAJKFI010000064.1:6204454-6281163 GCA_029204185.1 Lerista edwardsae
TATTATTATTATTATTATTATTATTATTATTATTATTATTATTATTATTATTATTATTTATTGAATTTATACCCCGCCTATTGCCCGAGGCACTCAAGGCGGCATTTACAACAATAAAAAATATAAAAACAACATTAAAAACAATTTAAACAATATTAAAATACAATAAAACAAAAAATTAAACAACAAAGTTTAAAACAAGCCATGTGGATCATAAAATATAAAAGTATAACCAGCCAGCCAACCAGCCAACCTGTCAACAGTTAAAAAGCTTTTTGAAATAAAAAGGTCTTCAACCCCCGCCGAAAAGTTAACAAAGAGGGGGCTGTTCTCAATTCGAAGGGGAGGGTATTCCAAAGTTGGGGGGCCACCACCGAAAAGGCCCTCTTCCTGGCCGCCGCCCCTCTCACTTCTCCTGGTGGCGGCACAGTCAAAAGGGCCCCCCCAGATGATCTCAGAGTACGGGTAGGATTATATGGAAGGAGGCGGTCCCTCAAATACCCCGGACCCGAGCCGTAAAGGGCTTTAAAAGTCAAAACTAGCACCTTGAATTGGGCCCGGAACAGAACCGGCAGCCAGTGTAGCCGCCGGAGCAACGGCTCGACAGAGTCAAACCGACGTGCCCCAGCAACCACCCGAGCCGCCGCGTTCTGTACTAGTTGTAATTTCCGGACCGTCTTCAAAGGCAGCCCCACGTAGAGCGCAGCCCTGGCGTCACAATGACAGCCCTGGCGTCACAATGACAGCACTTCCTGCTTGATGATGTCCCTTTTGGCCATGATATCGCAAATGACATCACTTCTGATGGGTCCTGACAGATTGTCATTCTAAAAAGTGGGTCCTGTTGCTAAAAGTTTGAGAACCACTGTTCTAGTCTTTGTCCCGTTTTTCTTACGGGGATAAATCTTGGGTTCTGGATGCACATTACATTTTACTGCATTCTGCAATTTCGCTCATCTAATGCATGGACATATGAGGGGGAAATTGATGTAGTGAGGCTGATGTTCCTGGGTGCATTAAGTTCCATTCAAGGCCTTGAATGTGAGCACAGAGTGTGCAAAATAAGGAGGGGGGAAGACCCATATCAATAGGGGGACAGGCTGTCTCTACTCAGTTCAAGCATGGGAAAAAAATCTGCCAGCTGAGATCAATCAGTGGTGACAGGGCAAAATTCTGGAGAGTCAATTTCTCAAGGGAGAGTTAATTTTTTTTTGGGGGGGGGGAGGGTGTCACTCTACAGTCCTGCATAGGGGCATGATAAATCAGAAGCAGGGAAGGGAAAGACATTACAGGGCTATGCACATTTGGCTTGAGATGAATTTAAAGCCATGTAAACATAAGAAGCCTGGAAGTGTACATACAAGTAGATTATCCTTTATCCGAATATCTGAAATCCAGACATTTTTGTCCAGGGCTTTTTAACTTTCTGTAGTGGCAACACTGGAAGGTCTTGTTCTCATTCCCGCATACAGGCTGTAAGTTCTATTCTCTGCTCTGTGGTGTGTACCATTGTTGAAAAATGTCAAATTGGCCAGCAGACACCCAAATGGATAATACTAAAAAGAGCGAGGAAGCATTTCTCACTTTTTTCATGCAATTATTCTGCAATCCAGACAGATCTGAAATCCAGACACTTTCCCATCCCAAGCAGTCCAGATAAGGGATATTCAACCTGTATGTGTAAACATATTTCATGCTTTGCAAAGGCAATTTGGAAGGAAAACTAAGTGTATATGGGTTTCCCTCCATGTTACAACCCTTAATTAAGCTTGCCATTGATCCGGTTAAAATATAGGAAAAGCGGTAGGATTAAGTATGATCTTTTGCTCCTTAGGGAGAGAGGGTGGGGCAAATGAAAAGAAATTAGATCTTTGTCTTTTACTCAAGCATTAATGTTATAAATTCTGCTTGTAACAAACACAAGAAAGCATAAATATGCACTGGCACATTTACAGAGTCAATCAGGGCGATTGAAATGTGGCATTGTCCAAATAATAAGGTAATGTGGGTTACCTTTCTCTTATGGGGAGGTTTGGGCTAGCATGGCCATAGTCAGAGCAAGGCGTTTGTCTGCTTGTGTCTTCTGGGTTTAGAATGGACCAGTTCCAGTTCTGTGATCCCAGCTGGTAGGCAAGTCCTTGGATCAAAAGCACAAAAATTGCTGGAGTGGTAAATAACATTGAGGATAGGGCAAGATATACACAGAGCAATTTGGATCACTTGGTCAGCTGGGCCTTGTTCCAGCAACATCCATTTTATGCAGCCAAATGCAAGGTCATATGTCTAGGAATAAAAAACATCAACCAGAGCTACAATATGAGCAGCTGTGTCCTGGAAAGCAGGACTGACGGATGCCTCCATGGTACAACTTCTCTGGCCATGGGTACCTTACTGGGTGCTACATCAGTGCAGGTTAATGTGTTCCATTGGGTTAAGCAATGCTGCTGACATGGAAAACCTGTTGTTAACGAAGCTGTTGGTAAGTATTTTTCCCCCCAGATTTTATGTCTGTGGGTTTAACAAATAGTCCAGCAACAACAACTACTATTTGTGCTTTGTAGAATCACTATGAGAATGATTTGAGGGTTGTGCAATAAGCTCTGCATAAGAATTTTAAGGAGCTTCCAAAAAAAAAAAATGAAGTGAAACTTGGTAGTTAGGATACAGTGAAAAATATTTGGTGGTCATAGGCAGGGGTGGGGTTGTGGTTGGACAGGTCAGGCACTGGCCAAGGGTCCATACTCTACTTCATTGGCAGCATTAGTGCCCAGTGGGTCAGCAGCCTTGACCCAATGCTGGGTTTTGTCCTATGGCCAGAGGCAGATCTAAGGGAGGGCAAAGCTCTAAGTTTTGCAAGAAGCCTTACCTTGCAGTGGAAATCACTCCTCTCCTGCACCGTTTTAGCCAATCCTCACAGGGAAAAGCAACATCTTGGTGTTGCTTACTGGCTACAGCAGCAAGGGAGAGGAGGAATTTACATGACAGAGTAAGGCTTCTTGCAACACTTAGAGCTTTGCCCTCCCTGTAGATCCGCCTCTGCCTATGGCTCCCAGAAACGTGGTGCCAACATTAGTTATAGGCTTTATCCAGTCATTGGACAGACTAGATTCAAATGCCAGTGATGACATGAGTATGAAGTAGGATGTCTTGCCATTTTGTCTCCATCCATTGACCTAGTGGCATTCCTAGAAGGGGGGCAAAACACTAAATTCTGCAGGAGCCTCAGCTCCTGGGTAAAGTGCCCTCTCCCTCTCCCCCTCACCTTCACAGCCATTCACGACTCAGAGAGCAAAACCTCCGAGCTGACTCTCCAAGCCCTGAATGGCTCTGAAGGCAAGGGGGAGGGGCCACTTTACCCAAGAGCTCAGGCTCCTGCAAAACGTAGCATTTTGTCCCCCTCTAGGACCAATGCTGCCTTGACCTCTTTACCTGTGGATCTTTTCATACCATGTGATACAATGGTACACAGAGAATGCTTCTTAGCAAAAATACGGTCTATGTCTGGGAACCACTGTCATAGACAGTATGCTGTTGTGGTTGTTCAGTCGCTAAGTCTTGTTTGACTCTTCGCGACCCCATGGACCACAGCACGCCACGCCTCCCTGTCTTCCATGAGCTTCCGGAGTTCACCCAATTTCATGTTCATCGCTTCGGTGACACTGTCTAATCATTTCATCCTCGGCCACCCCATTCTCCTATTGCCTTCAGTCTTTCCCAGCATGAGGTTCTTTTCTAAAGAGTCCTGTCTTCTCATGAGGTGGCCAAAGTATTTGAGCTTCAGCTTCAGGATTTGTCCTTCCAAGAAGCAATTAGGCTTGACTTCCTGTAGGATTGCCTGTCTGGATCTCCTTGCAGTCCAGGAGACTCTCAAGCGTCTTTTCCAACACCATAATTCAAAAGCATCTATTCTTCGGCGCTCTGCCTTCCTTTTGGTCCAGCTCTCACAGCCATACATTACTACTGGGGAAACCATAGCTTTGACTATGCGAATCTTTGTTGGCAGGATGATGTCTCGGCTTTTGATTAAGTTGTCTAGGTTCACCATAGCTTTCCTCCTAAGAAGCAAATGTTTTTTAATTTCATGGCTGCAGTCACCATCTGCGGTGATCTTGGAGCCCAGGAAAATAAACTCTGCCACTGCTTCCATTTCTTCCCCTTTTATTTGCCAGGAAGTGATGGGAGTGGTTGCCATGATCTTAGTTTTTTTAATGTTGAGCTTCAAGCCAATTTTGGCACTTTCCTCTTTCACCCTCATCAGAAGGTCTTCCTCACTTCCTCGTCTGCATATCTGAGGTTGTTGATATTTATTTGAATATTGTGCTATCCTTAGCATGAAATTGTCCTTTGATAGCTCCGAATTTCTTGAAAAGATCTCTAGTCTTTCCCATTCTATTGTTTTCCTCTATTTCTTTGCATTGCTTATTTAGGAGGCCTTCCTATCTCTCCTTGCTGTTCTCTGGAAATCTGCATTCAGTTGGGTATGTCAATCAATCAATCAATCAATCAATCAATCAATCAACAGGTACTTATATACCACTTTTCAACACAAAGTTCACAAAGCGGTTTACAGGCAAATATTAATAATAATAAATGTCTCCCTGTCCCAAAGGGCTCACAATCTAAAAAAAAAGGCAGACCACCAGCAACAGCCAGTATAAAGACTGTGCAGGGGTGAAGGACAATTACTCTCCCCCTGCTAAATATAAGAGGAACACCACTTGAAAAAGTGCCTCTTGCCCAGTTAGCAGGGGTGAGCCCAGTTAGCATGTCTTTCCCTTTCGCCCTTGCTTTTTGCTTCTCTTCTTTCCTCCGCTATTTGTAAAGCCTTGTTGGACAGCCACTTTGCCTTCTTGCATTTCTTTCTTTTTGGGATGGTTCTAGTTGCTGCCTCCTGTACAATGTTACAGACCTCCGTCCAAAGTTCTTCAGGCACTCTGTCTTCCAAATCTAAGTCCTTAAATCTATTTGTCACCTCCACAGTATATTCGTATGGGATTTGATTTAGGTAATAAGTGAAGGACCTAGTGGTTTTCCCTACTTTTTTCAGTTTAAGCCTGAATTTTGCAATAAGATGCTCATGATCTGAGCCACAGTCAGCTCCAGGTCTTGTTTTTACTGCCTGTATAGAACTTCTCCACCTTATATAACAGTGTCTGTATAGAACTTTTTCACCTTAAAAAGCAGTCTTTGTGTAGGAATTTATGCAGGTCCACAAATAAAAAGGTCACTGGTGGGTCTCCATCCGATTTTTGGTGGGTAGCCAAAGAGTGATGGCAAGATCAGATAACTAATTTCCACAAGTCCTGAGGCTATTCAAAAATAAGATACTGTAGATACTAATTACCCTGTAGAGCTCAGCTCCTGCAGTTTGTAAGCATATGTAAATATAGGGAGAGAAATGTTTGAGGGTCTTTTTCTGGTTATTACGTATAAATAAAAACATTCTTTCTAGATCTTTTTAAAGGTTTGTAAACCTAGGTAGGTCCTAGTAGAGTAGTTGTTTTAAAAAGTGGGTCCTGGTGCTAAAAAGTTTGGGAATCACTGGTCTTTATGAGGGTTGTTGTGCAATGATCACAAGTTTGTTTCACTGCATGACACAACTGGAAGCTGCATCCAGTCTTACGTTCCTAACATACATACAGGTTACATGTTATGCATACAAATACATATATGCATGCTATAATCATGTACGGCAATCCATGTGCAGGTTGCATTCAAGTCTCTGATAAATTCTTTCCAAGTTAGAATATAATCCTGAATGGTCCTGAGGAAGGAACAGAACAAACGCCAAGGACCCAAAGTAAAAAGTGATTCTATTTTAAAACAAGGACAGATTTATAACAGCATGTGCTACTAACCACCCATTCATGGATTCTTTGCTGCTTATATTCTTCCTGAGAAATTGCAGCCTAAAAAATAAAAAAAGTTGCAGATTTTCAGATCAAATATAAATGTGAGTTTATTTCACACAAAACAACCTTGTTTAAATTCCATCAATTAATCTGAAAGGGACTTCAGAAAATGTTCCAGGTCCGAAATGCCAAATATGTTAAATCTCACATTGAGTCTGGCAGAACTGAGTCGTCAAGGATGCATTAGGCTCAAATAATTGTCTCAGTGGATAAAGATATTGATTGTATTAAGAAAATCAATAAAGGTGGACAAACATTTGATATGGCTTATGTATTTTTGAAGCTCTCTTGCTGAAATGTACTAGAGAAATTAATTATGAGTAAGCCAGAGTTTGCTTTTATGCAGATTTTCAAGCAAATGTTAAATATAGTTTCTTTGAGTCTTCATGTAGTCTCTGAGGTTAAGCCCATACCCAGTACCTTCAGCTACTCCAAGCATGTTAATGATGCATTTGCCATGGGACATGATTCTTTGAATCTTTAATCTCTTGTAGAATTCTGAATATGTTGACCTATATTGTAAAGCAATAAAGGATTTTGTGGTGGTGGTGCAATGGCCATGATTTTTGAGCTTCCCTATATTTGCAGGCAGATGAGGCAGCTGGGAGGAACTAGCTGCCATAGACTGAACGTCTCTGATTTGTTGTCATATGTGGCAGATAGTGGCTTATGAGCAGAAGAAAGTTGAGCCTTAGGAGTCCATGTACCAATGGATTGAGAGGTTAGTAGGCCAAATAAGTGGAGCTAAGGAAATGAGGACTTGGAACTTGAGAGATGAAGTAGTCCAAAATTTTGAAGAATCAGTAATAAAACTGAGGTATGGGAGAGAATGGGCAGAAAAAAGTTCTGTACATGGCCGGGAACCGCAAAGATGAGGAACTGCACATTGGTTTTAAATAACCAGCCAGATCTTGGGCCTTAGTGCTTTTGTTTATCCAATTTAATGTGAGTTGTACATATTTTTGGACACTGCACAGTAGAAAAAGTTATAGATTAGTAAAATTCTGAACTTCTAACTCACTATAGTACACTTGCTTTAGAAAACTTAATTTTGTGTGTGTGTTTAGATTTGAAGAGCACTTTAAAGGTGTGTGTGTGTGTGTGTGTGTGTGTGTGTGTGTGTGTGTGTGTGTGAGAGAGAGAGAGAGAGAGAGAGAGAGAGAGAGAGAGAGAGAGAGAGAGTCCGACCCAATACTTTATTGGGAAGCCAGTTTATGGCTACATACACATATATCTGAGAGAAAGCCCATAGTGAGACTTATTTCTTAACATAGGAATTTGTATACTCTGCTGAGGCAGGGGTCCAGTTGTTTGCTTCCAAAGGTGCACTTTTTCTTAATAGATGAAATTACTAACATTGAAACTAACAGTGAAACTGTGCATTGAAACTAACTCTAGAATTTCTTTCTTTTCTTTTAGGCTGAAGAGCTAGAGCTGATAAAAGGGCCTGATAAAAGGGAGGCTTGCCTTTTGAACAAGTGCTAATAGCTACACTAGATTTTTACATCTAGAAGTGACACAGTCCTTTATTGGTCCAGGTAAGAGTCTTCAGCTCATCAGAGAGAGATGCTGGAAATTAGCTGCACCTGGAATATGAGGCATTTGTTCTTCAGAGATGAAAGTTGGCAGTGGAATTCTGGAGGCTATGACCTTTGAGCATAATAATGGGCTATGGAAATGCTTGGCAGAAAATAGTATCCAGAAAGCTTTGGACTGACAGTAAGGAAATTAGGATTCAGTTTGAAAAGCAGGAGTTTGAGGTATCCCGGGGGTAGTGGTGGTGGCATAGATCACACCTACTTAAAATGTGCTTGCTGCCTCCCGTATGGATTCTGCAGCTCACAAACATGGTCTAGATTAATGAGGCTTCTGAATTTTCGCTTTTTCTGCCTTCTCTTACTCTGCATGGAATGGCAACTTTCCATTTAACAGAAAGTGATACAAGTAGAGGTTGATTGTGCATCTATACAGTAGTTGCCATGTGTCTTGCATTCTGAAATGCTAAGCAATTCATGTGCCTTTCCTAAACACAATGTACCTGGGGTGGGGCAAGGGGTGCAGGCTCTAGGCTGGAAAACCTGGGGCACCACCTGCTCCTCTATAAAAACAAAATGGAGTATCGCCCCTGTTTGCCACTCTCCCCAAGTGTCCCACTCTGCGGGACAGAGAGGTCACACGTAGCCTCTACGGCCCTCACAATGCTGTATAGGGCCTCCGGAAGGTATTTAAACATCACCTCCCGTTTTCAACCAAAAATGTTTAAAGTGGTGTTTAAACACCTTCTGGCCCCAGTAGAAGGCGTTCTGAGGGCCAAGGAGATTGCGTGCAGCTTCACCGGCCCTTAGAAAGCCTCCGGGGGGGGGAGGCAGCAGCTATGGGAGGGCAACACCTCTAGGTGAGAGGCACAACCCTGGAAGTGTATCCCCAGACTACCAGCACAATCCTATGCATGTCTACTCAGAAGTGAAAACCATTGTGTTCAATGGGGCTTACTCCCAGGAAAGCGTGTATAGGATTGCAGCCACAATCTCCCTCCAGGAACACCAGTGCCTCAACAATTCAAGAAAATGAAAAGTTGGAAGTCAGAGTAGCAGGTACCTAGAGAGGAAGGCCTGCCACTCGGTCTGACTTGTTCCAGTGGCAGTATGAATATTTAGGTCCCAGGGTTAGAGGTAGGAAAGAAAAGGAAACCATTATTACTAAAGTGGAGGGGGAGTCAGTTCGGCTATTAGGGGGAAATTGGCACAAATAGAAAGTAAAGCAAGGTGTGTCTTAGGGTACAATCCTAACTTGGGCAGACACAAGCAGGCTGGCCAGCCTGTGCTGCACCCTACCCAAGTTAGGAGGCGGCGGCAGCTTAGCGTGTGGCAACAAATGTCCCCGTGCCCCGTGGTAAGCCACATGCAACCCAATAGGACTGCTTGGATCTCTGTTCACAACATTGGAGGCGCAAATCCAAGCCTCCCGCAGCAGCCCGAATCAGAGCTACATGGCCCAGGGACAGGACCCCTCCCCGGGCCCCTGCCCACTGGAATGCCTTCCCCTGCCCCTTTCCACCTTCCCTCCTGCCTTCCCCTGCCCAGAAATTGCCCCACTCTTGCCGAATTCGGCTGGCCTGGGACCAACTTACCTGTGCTTCATACCTGGGCTGGCGCAAAAGTGCTTTACGGTACTTTCATGACACTGCAGGGCTGATGCAAGCAGCTCACGTCGGACCTAGGGCGCGCTTGGATTGTACCCTTAGCTTTTCATTGTATAAAGATTTTGCTTTGGCGCTTAGGAACTATAGCTTTTGCACATGGGTTGTGTTTCTAGTAATTGGACCATTTTGACTCATGATTGGTGAAGGTTTAGATCTCTGAAACTTGTCTGTTTTTTTCTTAAACACATTTTCATTGTAGATCTTTTGTGTTTTGGATCCTTAACAGCTATTCAGAAGTCTGCATCCATACTGTGTGCTGATTGTTCACAAGTAGAGAGAATGAAAAAAAAGTCTTTTTTGAATTTTTTTTAAACATTTGTCATCTTGCTTTCCGTTGAAACAGATTACATTACAAACTTGTTCCCCTCTATGGTACAGTCATGTCCCTCTCTTCTTTGTTCCTGCTAGCGATAGAGCCAGATGCAAAATGGTAGTTTTGAGTGGAACCAGTGGGCTAAGTACACGCAAGTACAGATTTGCATCTGAGTAAAGCAGATGGGGTTGTTAAATAGAATCTTAACCTGGCCAGCAGAATTGTGCAAAGATTCTGGCCAAAAGCAATCAATTTACTCATGTTCTACGGAAGAGCAGTACTGATACTGAGAGATTAGCACAAAGTCAGCCATGGCAGATAATTTTTTGAATGCCTGACAAAACTCGATCAAACGGTTACAGGAGGCAGTTAACATCTTAACTATACAACACAAGGATTGAAAGGTATACCATAACTCAGCATATCTCTTAGGGTAAAAACGTCTTTCTAAAAGTTCTTAATCTTCAGAGAGTGTCATCAAATATGAGAAAAAGAACCTATACCTGTCCAACATCTCCAGCTTCGAACTGAAGATAAACAGTATTTTTTATACTTGTAGGAGTAATATACCACTGGTTCCTAGCAAATTGATATCCAAAGTATGCTTAAGTAAGTTTTTAAAAGAGTAGGCCAGTCCTCTGAAATAATTCAATTAACATTGAACTCCTGGTTTTTGTTGTGAAATTTAATCCATTGACTTCTGAGAAAAATGTTCTATTTTTGCTGAAAACCTCACATATTTAGCAAATATTCACACAGGGTTATGTATTTGTAAACGCCATGTGCTTGGGAGATCAATTAGGTGTGATTTCTTAATTGAAGATATTTACAGAAAAAAAGATATTGTGTGCTAGCTGTTGATAGGATGCAGTTGACCCACTCTCTGTGGAATCTGAGGATGTCGTGCTCTAACTAGGCAGTTTTTCTTCGTATCTGCATCAGGGTGATTAGGATCCCAATCCTCCCTCCTTCCCTCTCCACTGATGCAGCTGCACCAAAAAGGTGTGTGCTGTATGTATCCAGTGTGTGTGTGTGTGTGAGAGAGAGAGAGAGAGAGAGAGTAGAAATCAGTTTTTTTAAAAAAATATATATGTATACTTATTGTAACATTTTTAAAAAATCGATCTCAAAATTTAAAAACCGGGTTGTTGTTTTTTAAAGAGGCTTTCTCAGTTGTGACAATATGTTTCTGAAACACTTTCCTCAGGGAGGCCTGCCTGGTACTTAAGCCTCAAGTCCTTCTATCACCAGTGGCTGTCTTCTTATTTACCCGGGCCTTTGAATCTGTTATATTCACACCATATTGATTTGATTTGAGCCCTGCTGTGTTTTATAATTGTACTTTATTTTATATTTGTTTGTAAGTCATCTTCGAAGTTTTATTTCAGCCAAAGGGCAAATTATTAAATGTTATAAGTAAATAAAAAACTCCCTCCTCTTTTGTTTGTCAAACTCTCTCCTCTTTCGTTTGTAAGGATTTTGAATAATGAAAAATAGAAGGTTTGGTCCTACAAGGATTGAGCGACCTAATGTATTTATTTGCTCTCAACCAATAAATACAATAACCAGGACTTTTTTTTCTAATGGAACGCACCGGAACGGCATTCCGCCACCTTTTTTGTCCCGGCAGGCGGGGAATCAGAGGCGAGGGGAAGCTGCGTCTTCCCCCCGCCTGATTCCCCGCCCACCGGGAGGAACCACGCACGCCCTTTGCTGGCTTTTCCCTGCTGCCGCTGGCTTCAAAGTGCCAGCAGCAGCCGGGAAAAGCCGGCAGCCAGGGCGGGGAAGCTGCTGCTGCTGCCCCCGAGCCGGGAGGCGCGCCGGCGTCTCCCGCCCTGGCTGCCAGTCAGACACTTTAAAGTGCCCGGCCGGCAAAACATGGAGGCGGGGCTTGGCTTCTGGACAGAAGCTGCACCCCGCAATGTTGTGATGTCACAATGTTGCGTGCGTTCCTGCATTTTTATTTATTTTTTTTACAAAAAAAGCACTGACAATAACTTTCAGAAAGCTGGTATAACGCAGAAGTGGCAGTAGTTAAAAATGACCAAGGACAATGAAAAAAAAGTTCCTTTGAAGGGACAGAAAACTATAGAGGGGAGTATTTATTAATATTGTATTCCTGAATGGACATTATTTGAAATAATGAAAGGAGGGGAAATTATTGATAGAGGCTGGAATCCTCAGCCCTCTGGTTTCTGCAGCTATAACAAATAGTGCTCTTTTTACCTCAGTCTTTTCCTTGACAGCCATGAAGGCTAGAAACATACTTTCATTAAAAAAAAGGAAACTAAACTGTGATTCTGTACTCTTGAGCATGGATGTACAGAATTACAAAGAGCTCTGCTCTGAGAGATGTGTGTTGGACTCTGCTGTGCTACTTGCATCTCTGTCCAAACGCAGCTTTTCACCCTTGGGGCAGCTGCAAGAGGTTAGCGATTATGTTTCTCTTTACGAAGCGGGACCAAACCTGTAGCCTGCAGCCTCAACACGAGAGTTAAAAAAAAAACAACCTCACAATGCTGGATATGGCACTTTCCCCCACCAAGCAGTGGTTGCTTTCTGCTCTCTTACTCTTTTGTTGCTCCCAAGTGCATACTCTGAAATTGTAAAATCAGGAACACGACTTTTTTTTTCTGAGAACCTTCATTTCTCCGCTGGGGGCAGAGGTCGTCCTGAGAGAAGGATTAAAGAGAAGCCTCGTTTTTCTGAAGAGGCAGCACAGCCGTATTTCCCCAGCTGCATTAATCAGTCTCAAGGAAGCCAAGCTTGCAGTATCACCTTGAAGCTTCTTCAGAGTCTTTTGAAAAACTTTGGGTGGATGAGACTGCTCTTCCGGGGGTGGGGGGATGGGTTTGAAGGGACCAATCGAGCTGGTTTCAGGCAGGCGTTGTGTGGGCAGACATTATGCAAGCTTCCCACACATCTGCCAATGCACCTTAATCCATAACATCAGCGTTCCCTGAGATTTTCCATATTCAGTTACTCACCAAATCTCTCACCTGATTCACTGTGCCACTTGTTCTACTTATTAGATTTCTTGGTTGCTCCTCTTTCTTCGCCTGTCACATTCCCTTTTGGGTAAGCATCCTTCCTCTTCTTATAGCTTCCGTTTGCCATTCAACACGGATGTACGTAACTGTTGGTTTTTAACATTTTGAGGTGTTAAAAAGTTACAGCACATCATATGATGTGTGGAATTCTGTGTTCTCTTGTAGTAGGATTTGGGATCTTTGCATGTTTGCTCCTGAAAGTGTTGGGAAGCTGGTATAAGTGGATGGTGCAACTCAGACTGAAGCTCTGCAGATATGGATATGCAGAGGGTGGGGATGCAGAGGTCACAGAGTATTTGGAGAACGGCATGCCAGAATCACCGTGTTACCGGATTTGCTTGGACCCATGTCTAAATATGAGTGAATTCTAAACCTGCGGAAATGACTCAAAATAATATCAAAACCCCAATCCTATTCAACTCCTTATGCAGTGATGTTGTTGTGCCAATGTAGCACCCACTGAATTGCCCAGGGGGAGTTTCAGCCTCCAGAGAACTCCGCACGGTAACAGTTTATCGCAGTGTAAGCCTATGCAAGCCTATTGTGTCTACTCAAACCTGCACCAGCCCAACAGCTGGTGCAAGTTCACATTGAGCCAAGTCAGAAGAACAAGGACAGGAAGAGAATTAGGACATTGGTGTGTGTTGCTGCCATTGATACCTGCTTTTCCAGCCCCTAGCTGCCCCATCCCTCTCCTCATTCCACCCCTCCCTCAAACCCTGTTCATTAACTTACTGGCTCCAGCAGGCATTCCTGGTGTGCTGGTGAACTCCGGCTGCTTGTTGCTTGCAATGATGGCCAGGATGTGTAGTAGGCTTGTTGCCTTTTGTGACAGCCATAAAGGGCCTTACACCACTGGGACAAGTGTTCCAGCAGCACAAAGTTTGACTATAATTGGGCCGCAAGCCTGTACTGGTATTTTTTAGTAACGTGGCCTGTGGATCTAGCACAGGGAATAAGACCCTGTAAGGTACCCCCAAAGATGGCTAAAGGTTAATAAAGACGAGCATACTTCCAAAATTCAAAAGCTGCAACTAGGGAATTCTGCTTACAATTTAACCAAATGCATGGCAACAGTGAACATGAGAATAGGTGGTTAAGGAAATGAATAGAATGGCCATGCCAAGTGATTTATATGTACCTGTTCCTGGAACTGATGGAACTGGTGAGTCTACCAGAAGTGAGCACAATTCAACCTAATCCTGTATGGAGTAGACAGGGAGTTGTAGGCCAGGACTGATGCATGTCCAGAGTCCTAGTAGCACAATCTGGTGAGGGGTTTCTGGACCACACACCCCATGATTTCAGCCCACCAGAGTGGAAGGGTCTCAAAAATCACACACTGAGGAGTGATTTCAGCTCTATGGAAAGTTTCCATGATTTAAATTCTGCAGCAGCTCATAGAGGTTGAGTTTTCTTCCCCAGTAAGGTATTTGTTTACACTGGGCAAGGAAGAATACCTTGGAACACTCCTTGACCTTGAATCTGAGACTGTGGTTGGAGCTCCTATCAGCCCTAGGGTGCAGTCCTAACCATTTCAGGATGCACATGCCCCATTGACACAGCTATGTCAGTGCTGGAAAGGATTGTGCCCTTAGGTTTTCAACTCCAGCACAGTTTGTCACCTTTACCTGTAGAGATTCGAAGGGCAACCTGGGACTTCCATTTGAGTGTATGTGCAAACATAGACACCAATAGTCCAAATGGAGGTAGCTTGGTTCTTGAGGAGTATGGTAAAACTTGCATTCTCTGTAGTGCACTATTGCTCTGTAGTGATATTGGCATGGGTTTCTTTTTTTAAACAAAGCTGATGAAATTACTTTTCTAGAATTAATGACCAATTGCCAACAGCAGCAATTCAAGACTAGGCCTTCGGAATCATTACTTTAGGGTGTGAGATGGAATCAAAGAACTATGAGTGGGGCTTGGCAGAGCAGCATGCGTTTTCATTTTGCTCAAGAGGGTATGCCTTGTGCCATTGTGCAGAGATGAACAGTGGGGTAAGACCAGAAAAATACATGTCAGATCCTCAGTTTCTCTTTTATTAAGTGTTTTATGTAGACTTTGTAGAAAATAAAATAGTGCTGTTCATCTTTTTCAAATTTGTTTCAGATATCTGTCTGCTCGTAGACCAGCCTGATGCTGATATGCTGTTTATTGGATTTCCTGCCCTCCCCACCCATTATGCTATAATAAGGAACTGCCACCCCTCACTCATTCAGACATTTGGAGTGATGGAAACATATGTTTTGTGTATATCAGGGCTGGTGGCCTAGAGGCCAGTGGATGGTTCTGCAGGTAGTCAAAAAGGTAGTCAGGCAGCTGGATAAATAGCTTAGTCTGCTTCTAAGCAATGAGTTGCTCAGTCTACAGAATGAGGCCAGAGTCAGCCAGGTTATATGACCAGATGGGACCCATTGGTTCCTTGCATCACTCATTCCCTGGGGGGGAGGAAGCTGTGGCACTCTGGCCATCTGCATAAATAGTGCTGCAGCATAATTGGTAAGCTGCTACAGTGGATCTGGAAGTAAGCCCCTTGGAATTTGCTGCCAGAATCTCTGGTTTGAGAACCAGTGCTTTATAGTGTCATAAAGTAACTGTGTGTATGGTAGAAGGAATAGGTTATCTCTGCTGAGAGTCCTAAATGACAACTGATTGAAATGGAAAAGACACGTGTAGCTCAGAACATGCTTTCCAGAAATGGAAATCTGTCCCTGGAAAGTTATGGGAGCTGTTTGGGTGGTTGTTCGTATTTGTGTTTACAGAGCAATAGTGATGCTGATCTATATAAGATAATGTACCATTGTCAGCTTGACTCTTTTTTTTGGGGGGGGGGAAGTGCCATAACATTATGGGACAGGAAAACAAAGCCAAGTTGGGGTGGCTCCAGGTAGGCTGATACGTACTCACCCTTGTGATATTACTCACCTTTTATTATTTGATAATACTTATAAGCCTTGGCTTGCCTCTCTTGCTAACCTGATAGTGCTCCTTTTGTATGATCATATGTTTCTGAAATGTGCCCAAAGTTCTCTGCCCACATGTAGATGATTACTAGCAGAAAAACAAGAGATGGAAAGAATAAGAAAATAAAATATACTACCACTGGACTGGTTTTAATCAGTTTTCCTTCGTAGTCAAGCAGTTGGGTTTCTCCCAAGCCTAGCTTTTCTATACAGTTGTCTACCAAAGCACCTACCATTTAATAATTATTTAGTTATTGGATTGTTGGGAAATTAGGCTTGGGAGACTTGCCTTCGAAGGGAGAACACAATGGAACTTGGTCCCTGTGAACTCACTCCCTATCACCCCTAAATTCTCTGGGGAAAGGAAGCACTTTTTAGAAAATGGCATGAAAAATAGCAGGAGAGAGACATCTGAGAGGGTAGCCCTCAAGGTACTTTTGTTCCAGTGAGAAGGAGTTTTTAGATCCGCTTAGACATGAAAGGCAGCATAGTTTCATTTCCAAAGTCTCAGATGAAAGAAGGGAGGGGGGAAATGGGAAATGAGGCTGCAGAGGGAGGGAGACGAGGTCATAAATAAAGCAGTGGCTAGAAACCAGGAGGGGCATTTCTCCCCCTTTCTCCACCCCCAGGAAATAAATTGGGTCAGACTTGAAAGCGAGTTTCCTTGCTGTGGATTTAATTTTAGCTCTTGCAGACTAGTTATCGTATCATAAATGCCAGGCGATTTTTAGGAAACATGCCCAGTGAGGCTTAGCTGCTGTGTAACAAGATTTGTGTCTATTTCCTATGGTAGCATGCCTTCAATAAACAACCGTGTGTTCCCAGGGGCCTGTTGCAAGGCTGGTATGGGATAAAAGAGGCAGCCAGCTCAGGGTCTGTCCTTCAGCAATTTGATGAAGTTCAAGTGCTGTCCAAGGTGCTGCTGGTAACATCCCCTGTCCTGTGTAAGGAAAGCACCAAACTGGGAGATTTCTATGAAGAGAGCAGACATATGGACATTATTTCTTGTCCAGTTACAATCAGAAATCCATTGCAGAACAGAATGCCACACCTTGCTTTGCTACTCAGAACCTTCCTCCCCGGTCAGAGTTGGGAGACTGCATCAGATCAGGGATCATCTAGAAAAGTATCCTGCCTCTGCCAATTTCTGCTGAAGGAAGCTGTAGATGTCGGTAGAAACTAGAGCGTCTGGTTGACTTGTTTTGCAATGGCAATGCTGTAAATTTAAGGATTTCAAGGTACTTTGTGAGAAAGGGGAAAAAGAGTGGTGATGATAGTGCTCAAAACCTTTTTGATGTGATGGAACATTGAATTATTGTGAGCATGCCCATGGGGAATGCTTGCACTATATAGCTATGGTGCTTACTGGCAAATGCCTCCTGCAGAAATCCTCCTCTGTTAACTTCCTCAAGCAGCACCCTGAAGAAATTGCCACCTTGACATTGCTCCAGTAATCAACTTGTTTAAAAGCATTTTATTTTGAAAACTTTGCTACAGCAAGGACGCAGTGGGGTAGGTGGGGGATGTAACTAATGCATCAGTGTTGCTCTCTTTTCCCCTGCCCCTCCTTCTACTTGCTTCTCCTGTTAAATCTGTCCAATTAGTGTCTATTAGTCACTCAGTGTGTTAAAGCATTAAGAACAATTAAGGGTGCGAAGAGTTTCCAGATGCAGCGTTGAGCATAGAAGCTGGCAAGCTGCTGTCTGATCCCTTATGTAAGCAGTTGGAGAGAAGGGCACACGTCGTATAGACTATGGGATGGGCTTGGCTGCTCTGGAATGGGGATGCGCTGAAACTCATTAATGCTGCCACTTATAGGCATGTTGGGCAAAAGCCAATGGCCATTTAGTAGTATATACAGGTTAGCTTTACATTTTATGCAGAGAACTCAGAATGTATTTTTATATCAGTCAAAGGCCGTAATGATTGATGTACAATACGGGGGGGGGGGAACTTCCACTAACAGTTTTCAACCAAATGGAATTCCAGAAGAGAGTTCCTCACAAAGGGGCATTGTAAATCTGAAAGGTGTAATATCACCAATATGCTTTGCACCGAATAACAGTTCTTATTTATAAGGGCATTTCAAAATCTGGAAAAAAAATTAAAATATGATTAACAAGAGATTAATGTTTTAATTGTTTTCTAAATGCCATCTCACAGCTGTCATACTCCAACTGGCGATACTCTAGGACAGGGACAAAGAATAAAAAAAAATGCATGTATTTATATACCGCCTTTCTTAAGATCACTAGATTTCTCTAGTGACTATAACTCAAGGCGGTTTACATGGGCAGACATTATTCATAAACCCGAAGGTTTTTACAATTTACAGAATGTTCTATCTTTCAAGAACTACACACATTCAGATCTTCCTTTCTGGATTTAGCCTCCTTTCTTTAGCCACCCGTCTTGTCTTCTGCTGGCTGATGCTTCCCTGCTCTCACCAGAGACGCAGCTGACTCTCAGCACACTCCTCCTCCCACGAGGCAGCTGGAGCTCAGCTTCTAATCAGCCGCAGTTGCAAGGTCTGCCGCTCACAGAGACTTCCGGCAGTCCCGAGCTCACGACCTTGAGATCTTCAGGTGTTATCTTCGGGCAAACGGAGGCATTAACCCTCTCGGCTAAATCTTCTGCCCTGTAACGTTTATACATATTCAGAATGGCTCTTACGCTAAAAGCTTATGGCCCAGTCTGAAGGGGCCCTATTGCCTCTGGAACTAGCATTTTGATGATAGTTGACGTTTTATGGCATTGTGAAGTGCACGAGGCCATGCAGTTCTGGGCCATGCAGCCATGCACAACCGCCACAGGTGGGGTAGGGAGGACTCTGCATGTGGTGGCAATGAGGAAAAGGCCCATCAGTTTCAGTAAGATGGTTGAATGGGGAGGAATGGGGGCAATCAGGGTGTGTTGGAGGCAGGAGGGGTTGGCACCTGGCGTGGGTGACTTGCACCAAATGCCATCCCCTCCCTTTGTCTCCTTGGACTTGCACCAGCTAAAGAGCTGGTTCAGGTCTGAGAAGACCCATTTAGTGGGCAAGGGGCTTATGGAGGGGGACAGAAAACTGTTTTCCCTTTCTATGTCTAAGTCTGCCAATTCCCCCCCCCCATCATATCATGCAGGGCATTTTTTTTTGCATATCATGCAGCATGCAGGGCTGCATGCTGTGGTGGAACAAAGCATAGAATTGGGCAGTTAGATTACTAACCAATAGGTTAGCATTTGGCTGGCTCTTTGCCATTTTCTCCAGTATCAACAGAGGCAGCAGTTTCAGCACTGGCACCCCAATCCTAATAGTATGTGTAACTGCATGGAAGTATAAAGCTCTATGTGGCTACTGCACTACTTTGTGCAATGCAACATTTGAGGTATCCCTCACATTGCAGCATGTCAGTTAAAAACCCATTTTAAAGGCCACTTTGTTTTAAAACCCGTTTTGTCAAATATTAACTCTGTTGCAAAAAACAAACATGCAGTTGGAAATGACACCAGGCTAGAGCATATATGTGCTTGCATAGAATAGAATCTTTGAACCCAGCTGCTAAGATGTAATAGCCTATAGTCTCGGTTAAAATTTCAGTCTCAAGCTGAAATTAAATCCGGATAAGACAGAGGTGCTCCTGGTCCGGAAATCCACAGCTCGGGTGTTGGACTATCGCCCTGCTTTGAATGGGGTTGCACTCCCTCTGAAGGAGCAGGTCCGCAGCTTGGGGGTTCTCCTGGATTCACAGCTGCACCTGGAGTCCCAGGTGTCAGTGGTGGCCAGGGGAGCCTTTGCTCAGCTTCGGCTGATTCGCCAGCTGCGGCCGTACCTGAGCTGTGCGGACCTGGCCACAGTGACCCACGCCCTAGTGACATCTAGATTAGATTATTGCAATGTGCTCTACATGGGGCTGCTTCTGAAGACGGTCTGGAAATTACAACTAGTACAGAACGCAGCTGCTCATGTGGTTGCTGGGGCACATCGGTTTGACTCTGTTGAGCCGTTGCTTCGGCGACTATACTGGCTGCCGGTTCTTTTCCAGGCCCAATTCAAAGTGCTGGTTTTGACCTTTAAAGCCCTTTATGGCTCGGGCCTGGGGTATCTGAGGGACCGTTTCCTTCCATATAATCCTACCCGTACTCTGAGGTTATCTGGGGGGGGGCTTTTGACTGTGCCGCCACCAGGAGAGGTGAGAGGGGTGGCGGCCAGTAAGAGAGCCTTCTCGCTGGTGGCACCCCAACTTTGGAATACCCTTCCCTAAGAACTGCTCCCTCTTTGGCGGTATTTTGGCGGGGGCTAAAGACCTTTTTGTTTCAGCAGGCTTTTAGTTGTTGACAGGCTAGCTGGTTTTTGCATCCTCTTTTTACACTCTTGTATACTTTATGATCCACAGGGTTGGCTGTTTCAAATTTTAATTGTTTTAATATTGTTTTAACTATTGTTTTTTAACTATTGTTTTAACTGTTGTTTTTTAACTATTACATAATGATTTTATTGTACTTTAATTGTTGTAATGCTGCCTTGGGTGCGTTCGGGCAGAAAAGTGGGGTATAAATTAAATAAATAAATAAAATAAAAGAAAGTGGTGCTGCTCCATTCTATTGTGCCATTGTTTTGCTACAGGACATGAGCTTATACCAGCTTTGTGGCTGTTAGGTCTCATATCATTCAAAATGCTGACTTGCTGGTGCATTGATCATAGTGCCTGATCTTAATTGTGCTGTGTAAGACAGATAGAATCAAAACACACTGTTTAACATCCAAAGATACTCAGCCCATCTAACACTTGGAACAGCTGAATCCTGACGAACTCATTGCGCAGTGATGCAGCAGCACCAACACGGGGCGGGCCTAGCACAGGGTCCTGGGGGTCAAAGAGACTGGGGTGGGAGTGGTGCCATTGCCTGCCTACCTGTTCCCCGGAGCTGCTGCCTGCAGGCCACCCATGCTATCCATGGGCCCTCCAGAGGCTTACTGCAGCCTCATGAAAGGCTTTTAGCTTTACTTTTGGTTTTTGTCGAAAACCAGAAGAATCGCTTAAAACCTTTCTGGAGGCAGCAATTAGCCTCTGGAGGATCTGAGGAGCTGCCAGGAGTTGAACGAGGCTCTAGGTGAGTCAGGGGGAAAGGCAGTGGTGGCTCTGGAGGGTGGTGGTGGGTGGGTGGCAACTGGGGGGTGGGTGGCAGCTGGGGGGGGGGCAGCCTGCGGTCCTGGCCTGGGGTGGCACATGGCCCAGAGCCACAACTGCAGCAATGCAGCATTTGGTATATCATGCAAGGAAATTTCAGCACGTTAATTCTTCCTTGGGGTAAGGGGACATTTGTTCCCTTGCCCCAAGGTAAGCCCCAGCAGCTACCTTGGGTCAACATGGACCTGCTCTAGAGTATGGAACAAGGCCAGAGGCTTCCCTGCCTTTTCCCCACCTTTTTACCTTTGAGCAGAGACAGGTCCCTAGAAATACAATGGGTCAAATGTCGTGCATGCAGCTTGATTATTTTCACTAATGAGCTAACATTCCAGTGTATGTAATTATAAAAATATTTCCTGCCAAGTATGTAATCACCTTTATTCTTATTTGTGAGATGGCCCAGCTGTCCCAGAGCTGTATGATGGGAACACTTTGTTACTGTGGTCACTTGTGCTCATTAATACTGGGGTGTAATTATATAACCCAGCTGTAATTTTAGTAGTAAACACCTTATAACAGTGATTCCCAAACCTTTTAGCACCAGGATCCAATTTTTTAAAAAACACTCTATCAAGATCCATCCAACTTTACAAGACTGAAAAAAGTTTCACTTTACCAGCTGCTCAAAATTCTGTTTTTATCCATTTTTACTATGGTTGGCGCAGACGTCTTCTGGAGTGTTTGAGCTCCCTGTTCATTGGATCAAGACCATTCTGGTAGCCTTGTGTTCCCCTTTCCCTGGCCTTCGATAGGAGGGGAGGCACATTCAACTACTCATGAGTAAAGGCACAAGTTTGTCCAGTGGGGTAATCCAAATGATTTAGGAACAGGTACTCACTTTTGATTGGCACTTGTCGGGGTCCGCCCACCGGAAGTGACGTCATAAGCCAGAAGTGATGTCATGGCAGGAAGTGAGGTCTTAGCCGGTAGTGATGTCATGACAGGAAGTGAGGTCATAGCCGGAAGTGATGTCATGATTGTTGCCATGGATGTGATCATGTTTGTAATAACTTCAGCTTGTGGTTTGTGTTGATTTAACTTATATTGCTTTGCTTTCTAGAGATGTGTATAGACATATTTTGTTTCAACTGTTCCCTGGTTAAATAGCAGGCTAGACTGTACTAGATTGGGAGCCCTTTTGGGACAGGGAGCCATTTAACTTTAATGTTAAATGCAAGGAGCCGGCAACGAGCAGGAGGGGGAACAGGCAACCAAAAAAAGACCGCGTGGGGGCTGGGGCTGGGGGGAGGCTGCAGGAGGAACCGGGACTCTGGATCTGCGCTGCTGGAGGGAGCGGGAGCCCCAGGCAGCCTACCTTCTCACGCTTGCTGCCTTATTCCTGGGTCTCCCTCGCTGCTGCTGCTGCTGCCGCTGCCACCTCTGGTCCTCTCGCTCCGCTGCTGCTGCTGCTGCCGTTGCTGCCGCCGCCACCACGCTGCCTGCCTGCCTGCCTCCTCACAGAAAGTGCAGGCAAAGGCTGCGGGCGTGCAGTATGCATGCGCAGCTGCTGAGCCAACCAGCCAATGGGGCCAGCTTCGAGTGGGTGGGGCCAGCTCAATTTCTCGGAACCGGTACTCACGTAGTGGTGCGTAGTGGGTGCATGACATCACTGAGTTTGTCTCAGTATAACTTTCTATAGGGCTCAATACATTTTTCCTTAGCTTGAAGGGGGGACCTCTTTCTCTAGTGTTTTTTGGGATCTGAATTCATCGGATCAAGACCATTCTGGTTGCATTGCATTCCTCGTGGCCTCCCCTTCAAAATGGACTGAGGCATGGTTGCCTCATGAGTAAACAACCATGCAAATCAGTTTCATTTTCCATAGGGCTCGATACATTTTCCTTGATATCTGCCTGCTTGTCAGTTTCAGTTTCACGACCCACCAACAATCAGGTCAGAACCCACTGGTGTGTGCTGACCCAGTGTTTGGGAAACACTGGTCTATAGTTATGTAATTCTGCTTGTTTAATTGTCCAGGACCTCGCATTGGTTTATAGTGAGTTGTTTGTCCATTCCAGCTTATTGGGTGCACATGTGCATTAAGGTAAAGGTAAAGGTTTCCCCACGACCGGATGGTCTAGTCGTGACCAACTGTAGGGGGCTGTGCTCATCTCCGTTTCAAAGCCTGTAGAGCCGGCATTTTGTCCAAGGACAAGCTTCTGTGGTCATGTAGCCAGCATGCCTATATGCCGTAGCGCACGGAACGCCGTTACCTTCCCACCAAAGTGGTCCCTATTTATCTAGTTGCATTTAGGTGCTTTCAAACTGCTAGGATGGCAGGAGCTGAGACAAGCAACGGGAGCCCACTCCGTCACGCAGTCTTGAACTCCCAACCTTCCAGTTGGAAAGCCCAGCAACAGCGAATTAACCTGCTGCACCACCACGTCCCACTATGTGCATTATAAGTTGCCTAATAAACCTTCTTAAAAGTAAACCTTGGGTGGGTCTCATGGTTTCCTTGACATCCAAGAACAAACCTTGAAGCCTGCAGTTAAGGTAATACAGCCAGCTTTATAGCTGGCTTAAGTCCAAGTTGACCAATGGAAGTGGCTCATGCCTGGGAATGGGGTTAGAATTAGGTGGGCACCTCTGCTGCCGAACCCGCCCCTTCTCAGACCTGATCTGCACACCTCCCCCATCTCCTTGTCCACTACCCCTCCCCATTCCACCATGCCCCCTTCTCTACCCCACCCTGTACCACCTCCCCTGCTGGCCTAGCTTGGTTGGTGGATCTTTGGCTATCTGCAGGCAAGTGGGAGGCCACTCTAGCCTCTCCACAGGAAGCCCAGCAATGTGCGTCTACCATCAGCATCTGTTTTATGACTGTGTTCTGCTGTCATAAACTCCTCTCCATTCTGGTTAGAACTGAGCCACCAGTCCCCTTATATATATACCTATATATATATACCTATATATCCCTCCTCTTTCTTTTCTTGCAATCTTCAAATTCATTGTAAATTAGACCAGTGTTAGTCAAACTGTGGGTCAGGACCTGATGTCAGGTGGGTTGCGGAAAACTGGGGCCGCCATCTTGCAAACTGCAGACCTTACTCTTGTTATACTCTTTTTGTGAGTGCTAGCAGTTTGAATTTTGAAGTGAGGGTTTTTTTTATTTTGTTTTTAGTTCAGTGCTTTTATGTCATATTTTGTCCTAATCTTGCTTTCTGTCAGGGATGTTTCATGTTTGTGCTGCAGTCCAAGAATGCCAATTTGCATTTCAGGAGTGTCATTTTGTTATGTTACAATGACAGCACTTCCTGCTTGATGATGTCACTTCCTGCCATGACATCACTTCCAGGTTAATGATATTACTTCTGGTGGGTCCCGACATGAGTGCCATTCTAAAAAGTGGGTCCTGGTCTAAAAAGTATGAATATCACTGAACTAGACAATGTTTACCAGAATTCTCCTTGCTTTGTCTAAGGTAGCTTTTGGAAAAAAATGGCATCCAAATTTTTATATGAATTGTCTCTAGGTGGGTGCCTGGCAAAGAATAGGTTGCCTGAAGCAGAGTCCTCTTGTTAAACTTGAAGGCTAACATTGAGGAAAAACTAGCTCCATGACATAATTTTCCATGACATGAAAATTAAAATAATGCAGCAATTTTCAATGTTTTTTCATCTCACAGCACACTGACAAGGGGCTAAAACTGTCAATCAGTTTTTTGACCATTGACTAGGCACACCATACTGCCAGTGGTAGGCTCACATCCCCCTCAATGGCCTTACTAATAAATAACACATTCCCAAATTCCCGCGGCACATCTGCAGACCATCCGCGGCACACCAATGTGCCATGGCAGAGTGGTTGAAAATCACTGCAAAAAAGCAAAATCTTCCCATATTCCATGAGTTTTAGAACTCTGCCATAGTCACTTGTGCATACATTTTATCTGTGATTATACAGTACAGTATTTGCATTCCCCTCTCCCCCCCCAAAGGAAAAAGGAACAGTATACATGGGGAGTTCTCTCACTTTATACTTGCAGTATTACTGAGGGCACAATCCTAACCTGGAGTTAGGCTGTCCAGTCCAGAAGTGTTGCAAATGTCCCATAAAGTGCATTTGGACCACTCTTGGAGTCAGGGAGGACTAAGCATGTCCTTGTGGCGGCCTCGCTGACTTTGAGAGTGGTGCTGACACGCTTTACGGCGCATTTGGGACACTCCTGGGCCTAACCCTAACTCCAGGTTAGGACTGCTCCCTGAGTAGCTGGTTCATAGTCATTCTGGGAGTTTTGTGCCTCCCTGAGCAGGAATATGAACCCAGATCTGCTTAATCCAAGTCTGGTACTATCCACTTCACAACACTAACTTATGCCTATTCTATTCTTAGTTCATTCTAAAAAAACTTTCCTGGCAAGCAAGTTCTCTGTGTAAAACAAATAGAGAGGCAATGAGCTATCCCTCGTTTTAATACTAATGTTCTGGTAAGTCCAAACCTGCTCTGAGTGGATAATTTCCTGGCACAGAGAGAGAAGAGGTGTGTGAACAGTTATGATGACTGGGGCAGGATGGACAAACGTTTCCTGTTGACTAGCTTGAGTTTCTTTCCTCTGTCTATAGTACTCTATGCTCAAGGAATGGGGAGTGGCTTTCAAAACATTTGAAGCACTCTCTGAAAGCAAGGCCCATGACACCCAGACAGATGGCATGCATGTATTATTATTTTTTTAATAACCTTGTTGTTGTGATAAGTAATTCCCTTAGTAGCTGAGTAAAGGCAGGTGGACTGTTGCTGGAAGCTAGTCATGAAATCACAATCAATGCCTGCTGCCTGGAATTTGCCACCAAATCAGTGCCAAGAGGAGAGTGTGGGGAACAGCATAGGAAGGAACTCTATGAGGGAGCCTGAGGCTCAACAACTGCTATATAATGTGCAATTAAAATTATATTGTACCTCCTCCTTCCCATATGTCTCAAGGCCACTTTATGGCCTTGTGTGCACAATTATGTGCACACTTTAAACCTATAGTATTTTCTTTTGAAATGAGAGAGTGAAATATCTCAACCTACTTTTAATTTGTAAATAATCACACCCGATAGCAATCATTTTAGGCAGTAGCAAACTGCTGAATACTGGAGATTACTTTTCCCCCTTGCTTCTCTTTTTAAGGTGCTGGAGACACACACATGGCAGTACTGAGAAAAGCAAGCCCAGTCAGATGTCATTCCAGAATCTGATGCTGATTGAATGCTTTGTCATAGAACATGTAGTTTCAGGGTTCCACTGGGCCTTGCTCTAGATGTGGTTTCTACTTCCTCTAGAAATTAATTTGACAGTTTTGCATGGGGGGGGGGCTTATGGACTAAAAAAGTTTGTAGTCATGCTTAGAGACAGGAAAGGAGTGATCCCTTCTGCCTTTGGCTTCTGTGTTTTGCTGTGATCTTGTTGAGGTGGTATGTTCCTGGCGTTGGAGGAGTTTGCAGCATCTGAGCAATGGCAGTTACTTAACATGCAGCAAGTGTTGTTCCCGGAGAAATTTAGATGTAATTGTGTGTGTGTGCGTGTGTGTGCGCTCGCGTGCGTGCTCACACTTGCATATTCACATGTAAATGTGGGTAGGTGCTGTCCTGATTGATGGCAATTAGCATTTTCTAACGGTAACAGATGTTCAGATTGCCAGGAGGCTGGTACCTAATGCCCACGCCACCATCTGTTCCACTGGGCACTGCCACAGGAACCAGTGTTATCAATGCTAAAATGTGTCTGAGGAGACCTAGTTGGGGCGTATTGAATAGTCCTAACTGAATGCGATTTCTTTTTTAAAGGAGGGAGGGGGAAGTATCATGACAACAACAGGAAAGACACACTCCGATATATAAATACTTGGCACAGCTTATTATGGGATGCAGGTTTTCCATCTGAAAACCCATTAGTTCTGAGTTGCTCGGACAGTGAGAGATTTTTCATGGAATGCAAACTGATGACGTGTACTGTCTGTGGTTGGGGCAGGTGTATTTGGTGCATTTTTTTTTGCAGTGCATTCTTAGGGTGATGGTGCGGATGTAATGTCCTCTCTCTATCTCTACCCCAAACTAACTACCACCACCATCTCTCAAGATACGTTCACCAGTACATTTTAGCAAAGGGGAGTCCAGCTGTCACAGCTGAGAAATATCAGAGCCGCATCTCCCCTGTTGAGTCAGAAACATGCTGGGCTGAATGATTATGCAGTACAGATTGCAAACAATTCTTGCCTTAAAGACTAGCAATCTATGATATTTCACTGGCTTCCATCAGCCAAATTGCATCCTTAATTTGTCTTCAAATGTAAAGCTGGGGAGATCTTGGCTTTTAATTTAATGTCTTTCCTCTCAGTACTTTATTATTATTTTTTAATTTGCCAATGGTAAATTATTTAAGAAGGTTACAGCCAAATTAGCCTGTGAAGAATTACAGAGTGGTTTCATGGTATTAGCAGTGTGTTGATAAATGCAAAGCAATGTATATGGAGGAAAAAAAATCTAGTTATGCTCACGCAGAGTTGAGTAGCAAATTAGGAATTTACCTTTCAAGGAAAATCTTGCATTCGTCATCAGTGCTTCCTGGGAAATACCTCAAATGGGAAGAAGGATGGAATGTTGAGGATTACTCACAAGTGTGTAGGAAAGAACATGAAATAATATATTCTGTATCATCAGTTTCCAAAATATGGGTCCTTGGCCTACCAGTGGGTCATGACCCATTTGGGGGGGGGGTCATGAAACTGACAAGACAAATGAGGCTAAGTACATCCAAGGGTTAAACAATCTGCTAATTGCGGGGAGCACTGCTGCCCAATCACCATTTTAGCCACAGAGGCTTGAATAACTGATAAAGTGAAACTTTTTTTTTAGTGGGTCCTGATGCAAAAAGGTTTGGGAACCACTGTCAATAATAGTTGGTCCACATCATAAAGTGGTGTATACAGTTGAGATCATGCCATTTCCCAAAGAGATAATAGTACTGGACATGGTAAAAGAAATAGTGATGAAACAGCAGGTGTACATAACTCAAGTTCGTTTTTCGTTCTTGAAGAACAGATCTGAATTTAAAAAATCATTATATAAAAATCGTAAGGAGACTGAAATAATTGAACAGAGAATGCCCTTCTCTCCTGCACCCTTTTTATACATGATGCTTGAGTTGGAAGGTGCCCAATGAAATGAACAAGCATGTGTCTTAGAACAAACAAGAGAAAATACATTTTCTCAAATACCGCAGCTGACCTTTGGAAGTCTGCCATCAGAAGAACTGGTGGCCAACATAACAGCTGAATTTCAAAGGTAGTGGAGCTGCTAGACAAAATAATGGAAGATGGGAATATTTAAAGCTGCTAGATAAAATTCACCTATTTGAAGGCAGAGGATGGATAACAGCGAATGCAGAGCTCCATCAACCTCCAGTGCCAGTGGGAATGCAAAATTTCTTAGTCCAACCACTATTGGAGAATAGGTCCTGAGCCAGACGGACTATTGGCTGTTGTTTTCCACCCAGTGCCTCTCTTCTGAGAGCCAAATGTTAACAGACCCCTCAACTGAATGTCCAACCTTTTGGGCAAGCAGTTTGTAAGACCCGCTGTTTGAGTCACCCTGTGGTGTGTGCATGTGCAGATCGTCACAATTTTTTATGTGCTGTTAAACTTCACCTATTTGCAGAGTTGCCTGAAAGTGCCCTCAGACAACCTGTGCCATAGCTCATGTCATTTGCATAATTCTGCTTGTAGTTACATCTCAGAATTTGACATTCTTTGTAGCAAAATTTAGTATTTGAATTGTAGCAAAGAACCTCAACTGTACAAGATGTACAACACACTGCTAACACTTCTGTCCTCCAGCATACCTCTTTGGGTTTCTGGCGGTGTGCAGTCTGTGCTTATAGCTTCCCTAGGGTTTTGCCTCTTAGACTAGGAATAAAGGAAAAATTCCCCCTAGATTTAGAACTGGTGGGTTCTTAAGTGCATTGGATAACCCTAAAGATTTCTCACCTAGATCTCTGCCTTTCTGAATCTTGTTGCTCAGTGTCTTGTATTTCCAACTTCTCTTTGAAGATTTCCACAAATTTACGTAGGCTAGGCAGATACAATGTTCGGAGATTGGTTCAACACATTAGAAATGTAGAAGATCTGGTGAGGATAGCAATGCTAAAACTATTGCCCACTGCTGGCAAATTAACAAACGCACAAGACCATATCAGGAAATATTGGTGCTATCTCAGAAGAGAGAAGTTTGTTGATAGGCAGATGAAAAAAGATTCAGAAAGATACTCAACCAAGAATCTGGTTGAAACATTTTAGAAATTGTTAGTTGCAGTCCTACACATTTTGCAGTTCTGGTTTTATTATGTTTTGGTCTTATTTTTGTTCTCTTAATTGTTTTCTGTTGTTTTTATAACTTTTTAGAAGGCCTGTTCTGTGTTGATTTTGTTATGGATTTCATTGAATAATAGGTTGCCTTGGAATCTTTGGATGAAAGGTAATTTAGAAATAACATAAATAAAATACAATCGCCTGACAGCTAGTGGGAGTTTTTAATGAATTGTCTGTCTCCCCCAAATTACTGGCACTTTTTGTGTCCATAGGTTCTACTTCATTGTCAGATACCTTATTGTTATAGAAAATATGCACCTACCCCCTCCAGAGTTTTGGTGAGCTATTTTACTGCAGGACTCCCTGCTGTGGAACTTTGATGATGCAGCACTGTCAACGAGGATGGTGATCAATCAATCAATCAATCAACAGGTACTTATATACCGCTTTTCAACACGAAGTTCACAAAGTGGTTTACAGGCAAATAGTAATAATAAAGTTAAATGGCTCCCTGTCCCAAAAGGGCTCACAATCTAAAAAAAGGCAGACCGCCAGCAACAGCCACTAGAAAGACTGTGCAGGGGTGAAGAGGGACAGTTACTCTCCCCCTGCTAAATATAAGAGGAACACCACTGGAAAAAGTGCCTCTTGTCCAGTTAGCAGGGGTAACCATGACACATCATTTTCTCTGTTCTGGGCACCATTAACTTATTTTTTTTTAAATTATATCCTGCGTTTCCTATGCCAAAGCAAATGCCCACGATGGCTCAAAAGTTCCATCAAAACAATAAGCTTACAATATATAAAATGACAAATAAAATAATTAATGAAAACCATAAAACAACTGGGGTTAGCTATTTTAGTCCAAAGCAGCAAAAAACAAACAAACAAACAAAAAACAACCAAACCATAGAGAGAGAGAGAGACTTGAGGGCATATACCAGCCTATCACCCAAATATCTGTCAAAACAAAAACATTTTGAGCCCTCATCAAAAAGCCATGAAGGAGGGGGTAGTTCTTAATTCCCCCAGTACAGAGAAGGCATGCCCTCACATCTCCATCCATCTAATTTGGGATTATGGCAGCACTTGTAGGAGACCCTCCTGAGAAGACCTAAGAGGGCAGGCCAGAATGAATGAGAGAAAGCGGTGCCTCAGATAACCTGGGCCCAAACCGTGAAAGGCTTTAAAGGTCAGTACAGGCACCTTGAATTGGGTGCAGAAACAAATGGACAGCCAGTGGTCTCCAAATGGACTCCAAAGCAGTGGTCCAGCAGAATCAACCCATCTAATTCCAGTAACCCCCCCTGGCTGCCACATTATGCACAAATTGCCCCTTCTGAACCATCTTCAAGGGTAGCCCCACATAGAGTGCATCACAGTTATGGGCAGCCCAATCCTAAGCAGCGCCAGCATAGCAAGGCCAGTACAGCAGGGCTGTATCCTAAGCCCAGTAGGAGGCAGCAGCAGTGCAGCACAGAGCAGGGGCTGCTTGGATCTGCGCCTGCCAATTTCCAGGTGCAGGTAAGTGTGCGCAGCAGCAGCCTGAATCGGGGCCACCTTGGCCAGGGACGGGGCTTAGGATAAGGTGCAACGGCCATCAGTCGCCGCCGCCCTTGTTGCTGCCCACTGCGCCACCCCGTTATGCCCCTGGCTCGCCCCTGGAATGCCCTTCATGATATCCTGTGCTGACTGAGCGCCACCGACACTCAACCGGTGCATGACCAGCTCAGCTGACGGGCACAGTGGTGCCCGAGCGCCAGCGCTGTTGCTTGTCTAGCGCCCAACTCGCTGGCACAGATGCGCCTGATGGCACGTTTGCAACACCACTGGATCGGCGCAAGAGCGCAGCACCAGCACAACACCAGTATAGGATTGCACTCCCAGTCTTGAAGTCATTAAGGCATAGACCACAATGTCGGGTCAGATCGACTCAAGTATGGCTGGAGCTGATGTACCAGCTGAAGGTGGACAAATGCATCCCTGGCCACAGCTGCCCCCTGGCTTTCTAGGGAGAGCTATGAGCCCAGGAGCGCTCCCAAACTGCGCACACACACATGCAGGGGAAGTGCAGTCACATTAGGTGGGCAGATGGCTCAATGGATAGTAAAAAGAGGACACCTACTTAGTCTATGAAGAACTTCTAGTGCCTGACCTATGATCCACCCAAAGAAATTATCTTCATGTTCTGGCCCTGAATGGGGAAATGTGTGGTGACCAGGAAAAAAATCACTTCTGTCCCCTGATCTTCCTTAGCTGTTGAATTTTTTTCTTGTTTGTTTTGTAAAATTGTGCAAAATTTTTATAAAATTCATATTCAACGTGTGAATAGGAACATGGCCATCCCAGCCATGAGGTGATCTGATGTGGCTTGCATCAGCAGCAACTGGTGGGGAGGCAAGTAGATTTGGGGTGCCTGTCATCCCAAGATTGCCATTGCACCTCCAATCAGCCATGGATCATCTGCTTCCTTACAATACTCCGTCGTGTGGTTTTTGCAGGACACCTGGTTTCCTTTACAAGCACCATGCAAATGAAAGAGTTGCTTTGTTTGTGCAAAGAAAAACAGAAATCCCACACTTCCAGGTTTGCAAATAATAATGAAATAGAGCTAGGTAGGAGACATTTTTCAGTACATCGTTACACATTTGGCACCTCTGAGTCAGGGGTGTTGGCATCAAGCAGTGTCCCTGATTGTGTAGGCTCTGAATATGAAGTACTTAGATGGTGCCCATCTAAGGCTATTCAGATTCTTCTGCCTGGTGCCACGACCCATCTTCAGTTCCTTTATAGTTTCCCACTGTATGGGTGTATTTTATCTCCAGCAGCTGTGTATATCAGAGAGATAACCATTGTTGCTCAGTGCCTTCATACACCCCTTCTTGGTCTTGTATCCTGGTTTGTGTTTCTCCCTCTACTACCTGCTTGTTTGGCTCCTACAATTTCCTGGGCAGATTTATCATACAGCTATTCATATTGATTCTAATGATGTCTATGACATACTAAATGCATCTGACATGCAGAGCAGAAAGGATATTTCTTCTCATAGGAGTTCATTCGCTAAACCAGGGCCTCTATTATGCTTTTTCACACTTTGAATTGGATTTTTATAGCTTGAATGAGGTGCATCAGAGAGGTAGTAAGCAGTAACATGGCTCCCCGTTGCAGTTGGGTAGCCAGGTTTTCTGAGAATGCATTAAAGTGATTGTGTGTATTTATACTTGAGGGAAAACTATGGCAAGGACCATGCAGCTTTTTCTAGAACGTATACTATGAGTAGGATTGCTAGTGCCATTGAATTGCCTTTGTTCTGCCTGCTTTCTGGGACATAAGAACATACAGTGAGGGAAAAAAACTATTTGATCCCCTGCTGATTTTGTAAGTTTGCCCTTTTAAATCCCCCTTTAAATGCATCTAGGCTAGTTGCCATCCTTCTTCTTCTTCTTCTTCTTCATAATAATAATAATTATTATTATTATTATTATTATTTTTATTATTATTATTATTTTTATTATTTTATTTATTTATGTATTTATGTATTTATTTAATTTATACCCCGCCTTTTTGCCCCATGGGCACCCAAGGCGGCTTACAACAATAAAATACAATAAAATCACAATTTACAATTAAAAACAATAATTAAAAAACAACATTAAAATAATTAAAATTTAAAACAAGCCCCGTGGATCCTAAAATATAAAATATGTCCTTTGGTATGGAGATCCATGGATTCATTAAACGTTGGATAAAGAAATAGTTTCTTTTGTCTGTTCTGACTCTCCTGTCAATTTTAATGGATGACTCCTGTACCTCTTATTGAGTTTGTAGCACATTCATAATTGTATAGATCTTTCTTCCCAATCCTAACTCACCACTTGGTCAAATATTCCTTTTACCTGAGGAGACCTTAGCATGCTGAAACTCCCCCATGGGCTACAAAGGATGCCACATTGGCACCGCTGCATTGCCACACGTTAGATAGAATTGGGCTGTAAGCATAGCAAGAGATGTGGTCTCTCTTTTATGACCAGAGAATGAATTGACCCAGTCGATGTGATAGTTATCACAACTTTATCTGTCAGGGATGCCTCCCTGATTTGTTACCTCATCTCAAAGTCACGTCAGATTTTTGATCCAAAGGATAGTAGCATATCCCCACTGTTAAATCATACCTGGTAATTCGATCCACAGTGATTCTAGAGTGATGTTGGACCCCCCCTTTCAATTTGACTCTGCTAGGTTCTACCCATTTTTTTACATAGATGGCCACCCCACACCTCTGCATTCCTCTTATTGAGTTTGTAGCCCAAGATTGCTGTATCCCACAGGTTCTCCACATTCCACCAGGTTTCTGTTATGCCCACTATATAAATATTTTCCTTAGCCACCAGTTCCCCCTTCTTAGCTTGTAGACTTCCGGCATTTTCATTAAAACACCAATATACTGGATCATCTGAGATGGGTTGCTAGTTTGTACCTTTATCCCTGCAGCCTCTTGTGCCAGACCAGCTGTTGTGTCCCACCATGCTTTCACTCCTAATTTCTACATTGCCATTGCTTTGCTGCTCCAACATCTCCACCCTCGTCTCATAGGGATCAATAGTCCCAAACCAGATGCCTGGAGTTAGGCCAACACAGTTAGGCCAGCAAAGTTTGGTTGGCACAAGGGCCACCGTAAAGTGTGCTTGGGCCACTCTTGGAGTCAGGGAGGATGGTGTACATCTGTGTGCATTGTCCCTTGTGCTGACCAAACTTGACTGGTCTAACTCCAGGTTAGGACTGTGCTCTGAATCTCTCCTTCCAATTCCAATGTCTTAACTGTGTGTTGAACCCCCTAAAGTTCTGCCTGCCTAGCTGGCCCCACACATGGAACAGGTAGCATTTCTACTTTCGGGATCCTGGCCTTGAGCTTCCTATCTAGCAGCGTATATTTGTAGGCTGGAATGTGGTATCAAAAGGTGGGGATGTCGCACAACAAAATTTGTAGTTTGCATGGTTCCTGTGAATATTTTCCACTGGGTTTAATGGGACTTATCTCAAGTAAGCATATCCTGGATCACATTTTTGGTGTGCAAGGGATGGTCTGGAGCCTTCAGCATAGAACAGTTAGCTGTACCTTTTTCTCCCTCTTTCTCTTGGTTTCAAATCTGTTTTCCAATTCATTTTCTCTCTTCCTGATTTCAGTGTGTTCCCTTCTCTCTTTTTCAGGTAATAAGCTGTAAAGTGCTCTTCTAAAGCTTTACGATGATAATTTTGAAATGGAAATGAAAGTACCATCCTTCATCCACCTGTAGAAAGTTTCAGTGCTTAAGGATGCCTCTCTAGAAATCTAGATTTTCTCTTACTAACCCTTACACTCGCCCTGAAGCAAAGCATTTTTGAGTTCTTTTGTCCCCTTTGTGGATTTTTGTAAGTTTCTAACTTCTGCAAACTTTGGGAGTTCAGTAAGTACTCAGAAGCTTTAATCTCTTTTGTGGGTAGTCTTGTTTTGACCACAATTGTATCAGTGCTGGGAGGAAGACTTCAGAAACAAAAAGATTGATACTGTGCCAATCAGATCTGTGATGCTTTGCATAGTTTCATAAGCAAAAATGACAGGTTCCTACCCTCGAGAAACTTACAATCTAAATTTTGACAGTTGGGAAAGCAGAGGGAGAGATTAAGGTAGCAATGGATAAATATGAAAAAAATACAACTATATGTATTTTTAAGCAGGCAAAGGTCAAGAGGTTTAACCAAAGGTGTTACAGGAAAAAGCTTGGAGGTAGAACGTTAGCTAGAAGAATGGGATGGAGGATGTCATGTGTCCATTCAAGGATGGATTTCTAGGCATACGGGGCAGCAAGAGAGAATGAGCATTGTCGTCTTAAGACAGCAGGAGATCTTCAGGCTGCTGAAGTTTCAGAAGCAAAGGTTCCAGATGAGGACAGGTAAGAACAGAAGATCAGAGCAACCCCATGGAGGCCTTTTCTGAAGGCTGTGTTTGAATAAAGAGGGCAGGTAACATTCCTCTCTCAGGAACTGCATTGACCTTGTCCTTCTCAATCCAGATTCACTTTGCCATTCAAATCTGTTCAATGAATATGCTTTTGTGGATGAATACGCTTCTGTGGCCCAGGAAGTGAGTGCGTGTATGTGTAAAAGGTACAGGTTTCCCCATAACCGAATGGTCTAGTCATGTTAGGCAGTGCTCATCTCCGTTTCTAAGCCGAAGAGCCAGCGTTTGTCCAAGGACAGGCTTCCATGGTCATGTGGCCAGCATGCCTATATGCTGTAGCGCACGGAATGCCATTAGCTTCCCACTGAAGTGGTACCTATTTATCTACTTGCATTTTTAGGTGCTTTCGAACTGCTAGGTTGGCAGGAGCTGGGACAAGCGACGGGAGCTCACTCCATCGCATGGTCTCGAATTGGCAACCTTCCGGTCAGGAAGCTCAGCGGTTTATCCCTCAGCACCACCACGTCCCCATGCATATGTGTAAAACACACTGCTCATGGATTCAGAATTCCAACTTCTTGCAAATGCCGTCTCTGCTTCCTTTTCCCATACTTCCTGCCAAGAGACCGGGAACACCAATCAGTTGTGTTTTTTCCCTACTCAACAGTCAGATGTTGCCACCACTGCACCTCCCTGCCCCATTGAGATAAAGCTGAGCCTCCAATTTAGCCAGTGTGCTCCTAGATCAATACGCCAATCTTTAGCAAGCTCCCTTATTTCCCCTCTCCACAGTCTTGATCATTAGTGGCAGCAGGAGCTGGCATGAGCTGTCGGCACACCAAGTGCTAATTATTAAGCATTCTGGGGCAGTCTGGAAATTGGCTGAGCCGTTCCTTTTTGCTGTCCTGGGAAAAGGGAAGGGCGATGTTGTGGGCATAAAGCAGTTCAGTTCAATGATACTTTATTGACATAGTGAGTGATGCATTGTGACATAATTGACGAAGATTCTGTGGAACTGATAGGTTTTCTTGCATTTCTTATTTGTGATCTTGGAGGACCAAATATGTGTTTCAGTCTTTTTTTTCATGATGTGATATAATTTTTCTTTTTGGACTGAACTGCACTTTGTATCTTCAATGTTCTATGATGGCTATTTATTGCACATGTCTGCCTTAGCTTTACAACTCCTGTTCAGATTATCTGCCAGTGCAACAGTTCTTTGCAGTGATGATGAGCAATCTATCCCAGTTCTAGCTGCTGTTTCTGACATTGACTATATTCATTGTTTTGGTCCTGTCTCTCATCCAGAAATCTGAGCGCTTCTTGATTTGTTGTATGATTGGACTTACTGATTTATAGACTATTATCAAAATGTTCAAAGCATTTATAGAGCTTGAAAATCCTGCATAAGCACAGTCTGTGCTCTGTTAGTTCTCAGAAAAAAGTCTCCAAGACCTCTGAAACCATCTACACACAAATAAGGTATCATTCAAAATTCAGGGACTGTTCTTAGGTGGTAGAACAGATCTTCAAATCTGCTGAAGATAACAGCCCCCAAGCTGTTCTTTGCTGCAAATGGCAGCTTTGGAAGCAATTACCATTGTGTGATTTTTTTGGTAGAAAAAGTGTTCTTGAGCTGAAAACAGTCCATCCCTCTGAATGAGCATTGCTAGATTGGATGCATCCAGCAACATTATATTTTTGAGATGGTGTTTGGTGGTTTCCATCTTCTGAAAAACTGGATCAAAGTATTGATGCTGGAGTACAGACAAGCTGTAAAGGTGTCTACTACAGTGGCCAGATATGCTGTCTAGTTTGTCAGGATGCAAAAGGATAGTAAAGGAGGGAAATTTAAACAGAATATTGGTGTCTTGTCAAAAGGGTTGATTAATGATGCAACAGCATGATTATTGGATGGGCAGGCCTGACAGTTGGGCAAAGCTCACAAATTTGGCTGTAGTAGGTAGCTGTTTGGAGAAAGCATGTGGAGAAGTGGGGGCCGTCATAGTTGCTTTTGGTCAGAAGTTTGTTTAGTAAAGGGACATACTGTGTCGTGTTTAGTGAGGGGTGGAATGACAATGTGTCCTGTGTGATTATATGCTTTGCTGCCTGATTTGTGAATAGTTCTTGGCCCAGGAGATAACAGTGGAGATGTTTTCCTCTTCACTTTTCTCTCCAGCAGAATGAGAAATAACAATAAGTGTTCGGGGAGAAATCCCAGGCAGAGAGCCTGTGTTAGAGGTATGGGTCCCCATCCATGCCACAGCCCAAGGAATGTGTGCACATTTTATGGGGCTGGTTAGCATGGAAGTGTATGTTTAGTGCCAGCTGCTTGCTCTCCATTGTGTGTGCTAGTATGTTATATCTTTTTCCATGACCATGATTTGTCCTATTGTCCCTTGCCTTGAGTTGCTTTAAGAATTTGGTGGACCACAGTGATATGCCTATACAAAAGAAGAACCTCTTCCTGCTGGTAGAGACCCCCTATCTAAATGGTACAAAAGCCACACCATTTTATCACTATAAATTCCACTGTTGTGGAATGGGGTGGAAATCTTGTGTGAAAACACAGCCAAATGAAGCCCCAATATCGCTCAGGTCATCTACTCACTTGATGTTGTTTAGATCAAACCTTACTTGTGCGGTTCTTAAGCTAGTTCAGAAAGCAATTCCAGTACATTTTCCCTCTTATCCCTCTGTTCAGAGGGGTACTGATCACTGACCTGGAAATGCAAGTTAAGTGTAGGGCAGCCCGACATGCATATGTCTGCACCATCTGATGCCTGCACAGAAGTGTGATATGTGGCATGAAATGTGCAAGCAGTCCAGGATTGTAGGGTTACTTCATCCTGTTCCACGCCTCTTATGCTGCTGTTCTGCGTCACACTTCGCGGGCAGAAGAAAGCATATACTCTTTTCTTTCATTAAATGCCATGGCTTGGGTAGATTTTGCCAAGGCATCAGCTGGCCAGGAGAAATGTTATTTTTCAGCAACATTTACCAAGTCCCTTCCAGGGGAGACAGTTGGCAGATTGCCTGCGTATTGTGCAATTCTGAAACTTGGGGAAGCCAGCCACGGCAACAAGGTGCCCTGTGGAAAAGAGTGTTCTCTTCTACCTCAGCTTGCTAGGGTGCCAAGAATACTGAAGGCTCTACTGCCTCATCAGTGATGCAAGCCTGTAGGGCCTACGTTCAAGTCATTTATGAATAAGAGCTGCATTTGGAAACAGGGATTGGAGTCTGAATAACTTTTATATGAGGTTGTCAAGCAGCAGCAATCTGACAGGAAGCAAAATTCACAGTAGCTCTTGAGCTGTCAAGAGCAGAGCTAGGTCAGCAGAGGGTTATATAAAATTCGGCTAGGATTACACATTTCAGGCTTTGGCATGGAGACTCAGGCTTTGAACCTCTTTCTCTGGGCCAACAATTCACATCTCCATACTGCTGCGGTGCTCCAACAGGGGGAGCAAAACACTAAGTGTTGTAGGACCCCGAGCTCCTGTGTAATGTGGCCTCTCTCCCCCTCGCCTCCAGAGCCATTTGCGGATTGGAGAACTGGCTCAGAGGCTTTGCTCTCTGAGCCGCGAATGGCTCTGGAAGCAAGGGGGAGGGGCTGCATTACACAGGAGCTCAGGCTCCTCCAGCACTTAGTGTTTCCCCCCTGTAGGAACGCCACTGCCATACTGCCAGGTAGCCTACCAGCATGCCTGTGCCCTTGGCTTCCTCTTTAGAGCCAACTGCCTGCATGGAACATGGTGGACAGAAGATCTGTATGTGCATGTAGTAGGTGCAACTTAAAATTAAGAGGAAGGGGCGGATACACGGTCAGTGCACTCCTGCTGTAGTTTATATTGAGTCGGTTCAGTTGCTGGGGCTGTTTTGTGATGGTGGTCCAGGAACTGTCCAGCCAGCCTGTGGCGCTAAATACACAGCAGTCCCTAATCAGAAGCAGCCAGTGTTGTACTCCTTGAGCAGTGGCAATCTCTCAGCCCTTCGTTATGTCAGCGACTATCACAGATGTAGCAGATTGTTTGTTTGCCTTAGAACAGTCATTCCCAAACTGTGGGTCAGGACCCACTTTCAGGAGCCAATTTCAGGAGGGTCACAAAGCACCTAGAGCAGCCATATTGAACATATGGGAAGATGGGATGCTGGAAATCCGTGGTTGTTTTGCTTGTATCAAGGTTGTAAATAGGCTTCCCCCCTTTTCTGATTCACTTTGCTATTGGGAAATGGCTGAGAAATAAGCAGGTTCTGGCGTCACAATGATGGCGCTTGTAGCCATGATGGCATTTCTGGTGGATTCCGGGCAGATTGTTTTTCTAAAAAGTGGGTCTTTGTGCTAAAACATTTGAGAACCATTGCCTTAAAACATTTCTAGGTCATTTTTCTGTTTAAATATGTGCAAAGACCAGGACGAATTATCAGAATAGCAGTTATTATAGGATTAGTTAGGGAGAGGAACCAGGACACTTGTGTTTGAAGGTAAAAACAGAGGAGAAGCTAACAATCCATGAGGTGATCTATTGTATCAATTTTTTGATACAATTTTTGATGTATCTATTTTTTTATTTTTTATTTTAAAGCAGCCAGGAGGTAGGGGTGAAAGAGAGTAGGGCAGCTGCGCTGGTGTGCATAACTCTTTCCCTGCAAGCTGTTCAGCTGATCTGAATCAGCTGATCTACTGAATGTCTTGCTTTTCCAATGAGACAACTAGTAATCTGGCTGAGCAATTCAGCTGGGAGAAGTGGAATGAAAAGGAAAGAGTTAAGCACACTCTCCCGCTGTGCCCTGCAGTCCTTTATCCCATCAGCTGCTTTTTAACTAAAAACAGAAACATTGGAGAACCGATCACAAATCTTGGGGTAGCATCAGGTCAGATTAGGAACCAAGGGCCTACACCCGGGCCTTCTTCTAAACCTTCTGTGCCGATAGTGGTGTTAGCAGTGCCCAGTGTGCTGCCAGACGGCAAATAGGGTTCCCTAGGAAACAAGTACAGGATTTTGCTCCAGGGCTTTCAGTGTGTAATGGATCTTCTGTATCTCATCTGTGTTTGTGTGCAGTGTGGGGGTGGGGGTGGTTGTGTGGTATATGTATGAAACCATGTGAAGGAGTGCTTGATGTGGGGAGATATAGGACCGGCATGAACAGTATGAGCGTACTGCCAGCATTTTGTTGCAAAGGTGCCATAAGGCCCAAACTGGCCCAGCACCATTCGCATGCACCAGGAGGTGCCCACATGGAGCCAGCAGCTGGTAAATGCAGGGGCCGCTGGCGGTTTGGCATTTCTGGGAGGGCAGAACTGGGTGGAGGTAAGACGGGTGGCGGCTTCCACCGCCGGATCCTAATCTCCGTGTTGGGCCACACGGCCTTACATGGAGGCCCTTACATCTGCACCTGCGAAATATCCGGCACAGATGCAAGGAGACCCATCAAAGGCCTTGCACCCTTATCTGGAGGGGGTGAGAGAGAATTGTAATGGCAAAGGGCTTATAAATACATACAATAGCTATTTGTCGGCTCAGTCCAGGAATCAGGTTTGTCTTTCAAGAGGTGGCAACCCTATGACATTACCAGATCTAACATAATGAGCCTCTGGCTTTCTGCTACTTTAGATTTAGAGATAGGCAGCCCAATCCTATCTTACTCCCTGTGTGACAAGACAGCATCTCCAATGTGGCTAAGGTAAGAAGAAGGGGACATTTGTTCCAGATTAAGCTCCAGCAGTCAAGTCAGACCTGCCCCAGTTCAGTAGCTGATACATGTCTGCACTGACCGATCAAGGCGAATCAGGCCTGGGGAGGCAGGATTCGGCCAGTGCCACTGAACCTACCCCCTTCCCAGGCTGGATCCATCCTTCTCCTTATTCTGCCCACCCAATCTACCCCTCCCCACCTCCCTCCTGACCCTGCACTGCCTTACCAGTCGGTGTTCGGCATCTGTCTTTTTGCGGATCTGGTCACCCCCTGTTTTTGGCAGCAACCATGCCATGCACATTGGCACTGTCCTGTTGGCAACAGCTGTTGACACTGGTGGAATGCACGTTCTGTTGATGTCAATGGCCAGTAGAATTGGTCTATGAGGAAAATGTGACATGGAGAGGTAAACTGCTACTAGGAAGGTCAGACAGGCCTATCGAAGTGCTGGCACTGAGAAGCACCGGTAAGAGAAGGCAACAGCATGCAAATCGTGGTTAGCAGGATTTCTAACCCATTATTGGCAGGGTTGTTGTATGCATTGGTGGAGCAGAGTGGTAACATGCAGTTAATGCTGCAGCCAATCTAACCTGTGTTTGGGGCATTGCAATACTCTCTTTAGGCTGAGGTGTAGAGGCCAGTCTTATTTTTAACCCTGGGCGATTTTGTGGTCAGTCTGCTGGGAACTTGGATTTAGATTAGGTCTGAGGTGGCTGCAAAAGCAGCTTAATCTTGTGCTCCCTCCCCTGCATTCCTCTGCTGTTCAGCCCTCCCAGGGGAGTCTCTTGCTCAGCTTCAGAGTTTTCTTACTGCGATGATTATTCTTTCTGCTCTGGCATCCGTTACAGTGACAGCAGTCGGGGAGAGCGGGGTGATCGGAACAAATTTCTCATAAAAAGGAGCTAAGTTGATGAAACCATTACAGTGCATGCATCCTGTACTCGATCATTGTGACACATCAGTGGGGGAGGCGTGGGCAGGAGACACGCACGTGCGAATGTACACACACACACACACACACACACACACACACACACTGAGTGAGCGTCCCTTCAAGGCAATCTGGGCCACATTCTGTCCCTTTTAAAAAATTTCTTGCTACTACTCCTTTACTTTTTCTCTTTCTCTCACTACCCTTGCCTGTCATGTGAGTTTTCCATCAGTGCCTGCCTCCAGGCAGTCTGCGTTCACTTGCTGATATAACTGCTAGTACTGGATAACAAGTACCCACCCCCAGTTATCAACTTCCATACTGGACCAGGAGTCCACTGTCTGATCTCCAAATAATAAGGCCAAGGCAACAAGGAAAGTGTTAGGATGGATCCCTGTTGTTACTTGGGACAGTGGTGGTGCTGCGGGTTAAACCGTCGAGCTGTTGACCAGAAGGTTGGGAGTTCAAGACTGCACGACAGAATGAGCTCCCATTGCTTGTTCCAGCTCCTGCCAATCTAGCAGTTCGAAAGCACGTAAAAATGAGAGTAGATAAATAGGTACCACTCTGGTGGGAAGGCATTCCGTGCGCCTTGGCATAGAGTCATGCCAGCCACATGACCACGGAACCTTGTCCTCAGACAAACGCCGGCTCTTCGGCTTAGAAAAGGAGATGAGCACCACCCCCTACAGTCGGTCACAACTAAACCATTCGGTTTCAGGGAAACCTTTACCTTTTATTGTTACTCCAGTAATCGACCAACCTTCTGTTTCAAGGTGAGAAACATCGGGGTCGGTGAGTGCCTGTCTCTCATCCAGGTAAAGAGAAAGAGGACTGGTTAGGATTGGATAAAAGTTGGATAGGACTGGGTCCTCAACCTGTATGCATCTGCTGTCAGTACACATGTCCTGGTATGATATGTGCAGTGGTGGACTGGGGGGGGGGCTGGGGTGGAAATGCCACAGGTACTGGGCTGGGGGTGGCAGCCTCCTCTACCACCAAATGGGAGAGCAAAGCTGCTCCAGGAAGTGAACTTTCGCAGCTACATCTAGCTGTTGAAACTGCTTCCTGGAGTGACCTTGCGCAGCTCTGGATGGCTGTCTGCCCCTCTTGTCGCTCTGCGAAGTGGCTTCTGCCATGGAAGCTGCTTTCCAAAGCAACCCGGTGTGGCCCCAAAGGACCGCCCTGCCCCTCTGTGGTGCGCCCCCGGATGCCGATGCCTCCCCAAGATCTCCTTTGGATATGTGTACTGACAGTGGATGTGTATAGGTTGAGGACCCAATCCTATCAAAGTTTCCAGCATCAATGCAACTGCAATGCAGCCCCAAGATAAGGAAACATATGTTATTTTACTTGGAGGAGGCCTTCATGATTGCCCCCTCACAGCAGGTTGCTTCATATGCCCCACTGGCACGGTTGCATCAGCACCTGAAAGTTGGATAGGACTGGGCCCTGAGTTGTCTTTAAAAGACTAATCAGCTCTGCTGATGGAAAACTGCATTAGACTCAGGGCAGTATTATGGAGGCATTATACTTGTGTATAATGATCATTTACTTGTGCCTGTATCTTTTAAACCTCGTGGCCAATCAGGTTTTCCAGAAACATGTACATAGGCATTACATATTTACAAATACATGCATATTTTAGGGAGTAACTAAATGTTATATTGAAGAGTCATGATTGGACCCCCTATCCTGTTATTAAGAGCAAACCTCTATGTTTCAATGTAGTAGTTATAGTGGACCATGGCCAGGAAGTTCAAATCCTGTCTTAGCTATGATGCTTACTGGGTGGATTTAGGCCAGTTCTTATCTCTGAAGCTAAAGTATCTCATGGGTACAAAATGGAGGCAGGAAAAAGAACCTAACCATCTTGGAGGTAGAGTGATAGTATGTGACACACAAATATGTTTTTAAATGTAATATAAGACCCATGGGACAGGGTAGGCAATTGACATGAGGCCATGTCCATGCTAACTGGGCAAGAGGCACTTCTTCAAGTGGTGTCCTCTTATATTTAGCTGGGGGAGAGCAATTGTCCCTCTTCACCCCAGCACAGTGTCTTTCTCGTGGCTGTTGCTGGTGGTGTTCTCCATTCTTTTAGATTGTGAGCCCTTTCGCGACAGGGAGCCATTTAACTTTAATGTTATTATTTGCCTGTAAACCACTTTGTGAACTTTGCGTTGAAAAGCGGTATATAAATACTAGTGATTGATTGATTGATTGATTGATTGATTGATTGATTGATTGATTGATGTCCTTTGAGGAAAGGGGGAACTAACCCTTTCCCCCTGAATTGTCTCCCCCTCATTTCCCCAGTGAAATTCATGCATACTCCCTGAATATCTTAGAATTGGAGTACTTCAAAGACTGGCTGCTTTCATATCAGCCTGCCCAAGTGTTGAGATAAAAACCAGAAAGCCCTAACTGTACTCTGGGTTCCTACCTCTTTTAAGGTGAAAGAGCCAGGAACCCATGAGAGGGTTTTTTTCTATGTGGTGATGATACATTTGTGGAACACCCTCCCTAGAGAAATATGCCCGGCACTGAATCTATATACGTAATTTCCATGCCAGGTGCAAGTCTTTCTTGTTGTTTCTTAGTGTGCATTTTGTTGTAATGCCTATTTGATTTTTGCTACCTAGTCTCTGTTGTTTTGATGCTGATCTATTTGTTGTGTGTTTTTTAAATGTTGTAATCTGTCCTGGGTTTTTCACCTAAAGAATGGAGCAAAAATACTATACATGAGTAAATGAACGATCACAACAGGTAGTGCTGTCCTCTGGAAGACTTGTACTCTGCTGTGTCTGTGCAGGACCTGTCACCCAGACGTGGTGGTTGGTGGTGACAATCTCCTGACTTGCTTGCGGTGGCGTATTTTTATTGGGTCAGGTGGTACTAATTTCTTTCCAAAACATGAGCTAGGAGTTAGCGTGGGAAGCATTCAAATGTGGAATCAACTTTCCTGCAGCAAAGAGTAAGTAATTACTGAGCCAGGAATATAGAGATGGGTGACTTCATTATACTGTATTGTATTTATTTATTTTAGATTTTTCTTCCTCCAGCTCTTTCAGCTCTGCTGCCAGCAAATTATGACTCTTATAATACCTCACTACAATCCTGTGTTGTGTAACATGCTTGTTTGACTGAGCAGCCATAACCTGATGACCTAATAACTATGAAGAAACCTGCCTTTTCTATCAATATAATGGTTCAGACTAGATAGCTCCAGGGAGAAAATGCATGCTCTTAAGCATGTGAGACAAGGGAATTCTAGAGAAGAGATTGCCTGAGCACATGTAACAGTTCTGACTAAAAGGAAGACTTCTGCAATGTTGCATAAGGAGAGATGGGCCATTGTTCCTATATCTTCCCAACTCCCTTTCCTTTCTGTTTCCCAGCAACAGCACAGAACCTCTCCTTCCCTCAGATTCTGTTTGAAGTTTTCCTCAGCCCCACTTTCCTCAGAACCCTGCTATCTGATCTCTCTTTCCTTTGCCCCTGTTGCTCTTCTGTCAGCCTTCTGTCTCCTTGTCCTGATGCTGCCTGAGTGCTGTGGTGTGAGGTCAAGTGGCTCAGCAAGCAAGAGCTTGGTGATGTCATTGCTGAGTGCTCCAGGGCTGCTGTAGCCATCGCCATGTGACCACTGTAGGAGGTGGCAGGATGGTGGACAGGATTTGGGGGATCAGGGCAGGGTGTAAGGAAGAACCAGATTGCTGGCAAGAAGGAAGGAAGAAGGGAGGAGGCAAGAAAGTGACCATGGATGGCAAGTTTTTTTGCCTACCCCTGTCTGGCAAGGGAGGGAGGGGTGTTCAGTAGGTTTCATGACTTAAAAACTGGTCACTTGCACTTAATAAAGTTAAACCCCAACCTCAGTCTGGTGTCTTCCTTGGGGGTGGTGTAATAGGCTACCTGAGAATGCCAGATGCAGGGGAGTGGCAGTGAGATACAAGCAGTGGTGTCATTCAAATGATTTAGGAACAGGAACTCACTTTTGATTGGTACTTGTCGGGAACCCAGAACCCAGGGCACCTCTTTAGGATCCGGAACGCCTGTTCTGGTCCGTTCCCCCTGAATGACATCACTGCCTTCGCCCCCCTAGGAATCCGGAGTCGCTCCCTTTAACCCTCTGAGTGCCGGCCAACCAAGAAGAAAAGCTCTTTGCAGAGGAATTGGGAGGGGGAGGGGGGAGTGTGAAGTGGGCAGAGTCAGCCCTAATTTTAACTAGTGGAACTGAGTTCCCCCGCGTTCCCCCTGCATGACATCACTGGATACAAGTATCAGGTTGTCTTATGTGCTCCCTGAGGCATCTGGGGGCCACTGTGAGATACAGGAAGCTGGACTAGATGGGCCTGTTGGCCTGATCAAGCAAGGCTCTTCTTATGTTCTTAAAGTGTTGTAAGCAGAGGGAGAAGGAACAAATGAGATGGTAGAAGAGGGATCAGGAATGGAGAAAGAGGAGAAGGATTGACAGCAGCAGGAGAGGTGAAGGCAAGAGGGAACAGGGGAGGAAAGTGGTTGAGGGAAGAAAGACAAAGGCACAGTGGAATGAGGGATGGGTTGTCCAAGTGGCATGAGAGAGAACTTGGGGAAAGGAGCTGAAGAAGGAAGGAAGGAAGTGATGAGACCCAGAACAGGGAATTACTCCAGCCTCTAGACAACCACGTTACCTGCGCCTCAGAGAAAAACGCAGGAATAGGTGGGCCTCCATGTAAATGGGATAGTGGTGTGGTCCAACATAGTCAGAGGAGGAAAGGCAGGTATGTAGAAACCTAGGTTTGAATAAATAATTGTTCATGTTACTCACAAGTTTCAAACTGTAAAGTGCTCTGAAAGCTGGTGAAAGGTACTGTATGTCTTTCCCTCACCTGCACAATGCAGGCTTTCCCCCAAAGGAGGCAGGGGTATAGGGGAGGTGATGACAGTCCATCTAATAATTAAAGAGCCTGCTTCCTCTCCTCGCTTCTGTCTTCTGAATCAAAATAACTTCCCTGTATCTGGGTAGCTTTTCTAGTTTTGAAGTTCTCAACTTTCTGGCTTTCGAACTTGCATGACATTCAGCGCCCATGCCTTTTGTCATTCTGTTCTCACAAACTGCAACATGTCTTGCTGTTCATCAGTGCTGCGTTGGAAGTTTCTTCAAACAAGTCCTTAATTTCTTTTCTGCTTTGCCATAGGTTGTCCTGACACTATGCCTGACTGACAGTCCAATCCTAAGCTGCTTGGCCGCCGCAGGCACAGCAGTAGCCAAATGGCTACCACTGCAGCCATGTAGCTGGGGTCTCCTCTGGAGAAGGGGTTGTTCATCCCCTTCCCCTGGGGATAGCCCTGCCACCCATAATGGAGCTTCTCTACTCTCTGCCAGCTATTTTGCTGGCGGAAAATTGAGCAGCCCCATGTTGGGCTGCCTGAACCGAGGCAAGGGGATAAGATCCAGTGGGGAAAGTCACCACTGGTCCCACCCCTCCCCTCCCCCACCCAGTTCTGCCCTTTCCACCTGCCCGGAATCCTCCCTTTGGAATCCAGCTTTTGAGGCGCTCCCACAAAGGTAAGTTTTACAGTCCCTAGCATTTCGAGGATGATGTGCCCAAATATTGCTTCAGGGCAGCCATTTTGGATAAGGCTAAACCAATCTTTAGTACCACTTCAGATCCTAGCAATAGACTAGTTTAGCCTTCTTCTGAAGTCTATCATTGCATTATCACGAGCTTTATGTTGGGGCCAACCCCGGCTTTCTGACCGGAAGGTTGGCAGTTCGAGACCACGCGATGGAGTGAGCTCCCATTGCTTGTCCCAGCTCCTGCCAACCTAGCAGTTCAAAAGCACGTAAAAATGCGAGGAGATAAATAGGTAATACTTCAGTGGGAAGATAACGGCATTCCGTGCACTATGGTGTATAGTCATTCTAGCCACATGACCATGGAAGCTTGTCCTCAGACAAACGCTGGCTCTTCGGCTTAGAAACGGAGATGAGCACCACCCCCTACAGTCGGTCACGACTAGACCATTCGGTCATGAGGAAACCTTTACCTTTTAACCCAATCTTTAGTACCACTTCGGATCCTGGTAATAGGCTAGTTTAGCCTTCTTCTGAAGTCTATCATTGCATTATCATGAGCTTTATGTTGGGGCCAACCCATTTCCCTGGAATTACTTCTGTACAGTCTGTTCAGGCTGCTCCTTTGTTTACATATCTCCTCTCTGTGACAGGGCAGGTCTTACTCCACCTAGAGGCAAGTCTGTATTTCTCTTTTGGTTCAGGGAAGGAAAAGGTGCCTTTCCTTTTCAGAGCCTAGCCTGCTTATGCTGAGACCTTCAAGCAAGCAAAGTTTTCAGGGAATTGACCTTCTAAACAGCAGTTTTAATTTTTCAAAAACAACAGAAACTCCTATAGCACCTTAAAGAACTAACCAATTTATTTTAGCATGAGCTTTTGTAGCCTGCCATCTCCACCAGATTCATCAGGGCATGTATCCAGTTTTTCACTGAATGCTGGTGTCTCTGCGGTGACCTCCTGTGCTTTGCCTTCCTCGCAGTGAAGCCCTTGTATCTGCTGGCAGGGCAGAATCAAATTTCGACTTCTCCCACCCCCATAATAAACTAAGCAGCTCATCTGTGGCCGTCAGCTCTAGGATTTATATTCGGCCCCTGCCAATTGCTGCCTCACCCTTCTCCCGGTTTTATCCCTGTCATAGATCACTCTGGACGCTTTGCCTCACCACCATAGGGACACTTTATCAGGCAGAACCTCTACCTTGTCATTCTTTGCTTCCTCAGAGAGAGGTGGGAGGGAGTGGGAAGAAGAAATGACTTCAGGAATGTTAGAATAATGGCACAGCAGAAGTTGAGAAAGGGGAAGCCCAAGAACAAGGAGACTAGGCTCTGCTTCCTTCCTCAAGAGCGGGCTCATCTCTCTCTTTTTTAATTGGTGAAAATGAACAGATGATAAGAGGAGCAGGGAAGAGGAGTAGGCACCAATCAAGTATATAAGAAAGGAAATCTGAACCAATTATCATTTCCTTGCTCCCTTTTTTTTTGTTTCCAGTGCAGGTTCATGGGTTCACATTTGTATGTGTACATATAGTTTGTCATTCTCTCTGCTCTGGAAGATATATAGGATACGGTAATGTTCTAGCATTATTTTTAACCCTCCATATACCCTTTTCTTCAAGAAACACTTTTTTTTTTAAATAGAGGGAACACTCATTCCCAACCAACTGTCCTTCCTCCCACTTCTTTGTGTCCTACTGAAATAAATTTTGCATCCACCCATATGCTCAACCCAAACTCTCCCCATTGAGACTGAGATTTCCTTTCTCAATCTAACTACTCAAACTTTCATAAAGAGTGCTGCTGTGACTTACATAAACAGCCCAAATCACCATTCAGGTTTGGCTAAGTGTTGATTCATGCTGCCCCTGCTGAACCAGTGAATCACTGAAGACCGCGGTTGAGTATTGGAACCAAGGAAGTCAAATCACTTTCCATCAAGACAAAGTCCATCCCTTAAAACATGTTGAAGGAGGTAAGGAAATATAACAGAGTTGCTCCACCCCTGGTACTGTGTCCTGTGGCCTGCAAGCTTTTATGCTGACCTTTTGTGGCTCCTCGCAAGGCATTGCCTAGCATAAATATGGATGGGGTTGAGTGTATCACATGAAACTGGGCTGTCATAATGAGGATCCAAAGCAGCTCCTTGTTTAGTGAAGGGCAGGTGACTTATATTCTTCTCTTGATGTCTGAAACTACAGCAGTGTGAGGTATCCCACCTGTACACGTATGAATATAAAGCTTTGAATAGAAAAAAAAATCTTGTAGGTCTTTCTCCCTACAAGATTTTGCTGGCATGCTGGATCTTACTATCACCACTTTAAGGTCTCAATTGTGAGCATGTCAGTTCAGGCAATATGAGAATAGTCCATGAACTGGTGTTGCAAAACGTACTGTAAGGCATGTTCAACGCGGTGGAAGGCCTTACCACCTGTGCTGGAGTGGCGCTGGAACTCACCGCGCAGAGGTGATGGCGCAGCAACAACAGCTAGTAAGTGAACCGGCTGCTGGTGTTGCAGAGATTCCGAGCCGGGTGGGAGGGCATAACAGGGCAGGGGGAGGGGGAGAGCGGGGGGGGGCAGCGGAGACTTTTGCTGCTGGATCCTAAACTCCATGTCAGGCCTTAAGGCCCAACACAGAGGCCCTCGCCTCTGTGCTCGCAAAGGAGCTGGTGTAGGAGTGAGGAGATCCATCGCCCACCATGCACCTTACCCCTTTTCCTGTGCCTGCCTGGCTGCCACGGGATGCAGCGGTAGCTGTTTGGCTACTGCTGCACCTGCAATGGCCAGGCAGTTCAGGATTGGGCTGTAAAGCTGCAATCCTGTGCACACTTTCCTGGGAGCAAGCCTTACTGAATGCAGTGGGACTTACTTCTGAGCAGACATGGATAGGATTGGGCCTAAGTCACACCTTGTAGCCGCTGGTACATGTGCTTTCAATCCTCTGCTTGCACTTTACATCAAGCTGCAGCATTCACTTAGCAAAGGAGCCGACTGCTTGAGCATCACCAAGCACCAACTGGGCTAAACTCTGCACCCCTTCTTCAGACTGTTTCCTATAATTCCTGCCATTGGAATAGATACAGATGTACCAATTGGCATAATTTATCTTAGGCACTTAATTGAATGGGGTAGGTCATTTTATGTCCCAGGAAGAATGCAATCCGGACTGGCTTTTTCACGTGCCTGAATTCGAGACATTGCTTGGTGCAGGAAGCTGCTGCCTTCTCCAGCTTCCTTGAGACTGCAGGCCTGAACTGGAGTCCAGTGCACACATTATTAAGGGTGACACTGATTGGCAGCTGCTGCTTGCAGGAGCCGCAGGCTTTCCTGTCCCTCAGCTGTCCTTCCTACCGAACTTTATTTATTTAACAGCCTCTTTGTATTTCTGGGACAGCAGCTAGAACTGGACAGGAGAAATGGTGTGGAGCGGAGAGAGAAAAGGAAGAGGAATAACTTCTGCTTGAAAAGTATTTAGACAGACAGCGGTCAGTTAAACATGGTGGAGTCTTCCAAGCCTGCAGGTAACATTGGCATGCTGTTTTTATATGGCATGAGAAGGAAGGCAAAGATTGTTTGGCTAACTGCAAGTCTATCTTTGCAATTCAGGCCTGGAGAAAGTAGCACATGAGAATAATGTTGGCCATAAGAGCCCCTGGGGGAAAATTAAGAGTTGATATAGGCATATGGTAGCAGAGCAAGCATGGCCCTTACATGTATTTCAGATTCACACTAGGAGCATAATAAGTTGTAGAAGGGCTTTTTTTAGCCTAAGGCCCACAGGGAGTGCGATGGTAGCACATTTGGCATGACTATACTGATGGATAGCTGATCAAAATATGTTCCTTGATAAATGGGGACCAGATATTGAGAACAGAATAACAAAGTAGAATGTCAGGAGGGTGAAAGTACCTTAAACTTGGTAGCTCTGAAGTAGAAGCAGGTGTGTGTGCTGTGAGAATATAATGGTTTTTTGAGTAGTCCAATTCAGTTTGTGCTTTTTGGAGATGAAACTCTGTTGATGATTTCAATGTACAGTCCTACCTCCCAGTCCCAACATTGTTAAGGCAAACAAGATTGGAATTGCTCAGACTCAGTGGAGTAGAGCTAACTTTATGTCTTTTAGGACACACACAGAATACTCTGATTCACATAAAATACTCCGATTCAGACCAGAATCCCTGGAAGCAGATGATAGTGTTCATTTAATTGACAAGCATGCCAAAAAACAAAATCCCTTTCTGAATTGCTGTTTCAGTAAAGGAACCTCAAAGGCCTGTTGACCATAATATGATAACACTAGGTAACTTCTGTCTGATCCTTACTTATCGCAATCCATTATTAAATGACGTTTGACATGGGTAGCACTTAATTACACACAAACAGGTCACAGATAAGGGATATCCACTTCATGGGTCACAAAACTCCAAAGCCTTCAATCTATGAATCCTCTTAATTCAAACAAACAAGCAAACAAACAAAACAAACAAACAAACCCCAAAGTACTTTCTTGACTGTGGCTTGTCCTTAGTGTAGCTGAGCTTTCAGTAATGTAGGAAGAAACACCCACAGTTCTCTTTGGCATTGGTGTTATTCATTGTACTGCCATGTGTTCCAGTTCATTTTTAGAAAGAGGTCAAGTGCTCTGTGTGTGCTTAAAATTATGCTTTTGAAAGGAAGCAATGCTGACTTCTTCTGTCTGAAGGCTCTAGGCCATTGGTTCACAAACTGTAGGACAGGACCCACCAGTGGGTCACGAGCAGAGGCGTCATCCAGGCAGAACGGCCTGGGACGCCGTTCCGCTAGTTCTGCGGAGGGCCCGGGCCACGCCGCCTCTCTGGAGGACGGGCGAGCTGCTGCTGGGCCTGCCTACCCTCCCTTGCGTTCCAAATCGCTCTAAAATGGGGAGGCGTGGCAGCCCTCTGCCATAGGGGCGGAGGGCTGTCAATCATCCGGGCGTTCCGGTTCCTGGCGCGCCTGGATGACATCACTGGTCACGAGCCAATTTCAGGGGAGTCACAAAACTCATAGAGTAGCCACATTGAAAATATGGGATGCTGGAAAGTGGAAGGGCTGTGTGGTTGTTTTGCTTGTGTCAAGGTTGTAAATAGGCTTCTTTTTCTTTCTGTTTCACTTTTTCTATTGGGAAATGGCTGAGAAATAACCCAACTTTTGCTGCATTCTCAGGAAAGCAGCAGGCTCTGGTGTCACAATGGTGGCACTTCTGGCCATGACATCACTTCTGGTGGGTCCCAGATAGATTGTCATTCTAAACATTAGGTCCCAGTTCTAAAAAGTTTGAGAACCACTGCTCTAGGCAGTTCGTATAGGTGTGCATTGTTTTTAGGATTTCATTTGACAGTTTTAAGTGGTAATGTTTCCACTGTATGAGCTTGCAGTCTGTAAATGTTTTAAGTAAACGAAATGGTTGCCCCTCTGTCTTTTCAAAAATTCATTTGCTGCACTATCCCACTACTTGGAAGTGCCTGTGTTTTCTGATGCTCAGATATAAAGGGAGGATGGGTCCTAACTTTTTGAGAACTGAAATAAAGGAAAAGGAGATTGCAGGCACACTGCATAAAATTGCATGAAGCAGAGGGAACATGCCTTAATAAATGTGTTGACTTTGACCATCACATGGGACTTTCTACCAAGAGCTGAGGCAGTCAGTACACAGTGAGGGGCATACTCTCTCGCTTTTCTTTCTTTGCTGTCCTGTAGATTTTAAACTAATTATTTTAATGAGACGCTCTGCATGCCTCCTCTGGCAACTCTGCCTGGGCACACGCAGCCGTTGAGGCTTTAAACAGCTTATTAGCAGTGCCAGGAAAAGCCTGAAGGAAACTAAACTCCCAACATAGTCTGACAAGGCTGTTCTCTGGGGAGTGAGTGTCTGTGGAGCCATCCCTCCAAGTTTCAGCTCACAGGCAAGCCCTGTCAGTATGCATCATGAATGCCAGGTTCCTTGCCTAGAAGAGGTGCTATGGGGCTGGTAGACTCCTGTACTTCAAGTGCTGCCCTTGGGAAAACATTATAGTGCAGTCAAACCCTTTGGAACCTAGCTTATCTGCCTTGCCAAAACAACATTCTGGATAGTGCAAGGGATACACATGCACTCTTTCCCCCATCCCCAGTCTCACCTTTCATTACCTTTTATTTGGCTTCTTCCAATATCCACATATACAAAAGCCCTTATCTTAGGGTTTGGAGGTAGTAGCTGTGGAAGTTGAAGTGGACCACATATTCCCAGAACAACAGACACTTTCTGCTTTTCTAGATTGCTACATGATTTCACCGAGAGTGCAATCCTAACCTGGAGCTAGGCTGGCACAGTTAGGCCAGCAAAGTTTGCCTGGCACAAGGGACACCTTAAAGTATGTTTGGACCACTCTCGGAGTCAGAGAGGCCAGCACACAGACATGTGCCACTCCCTCTGACTCCAAGAGTGGACCAAACGCTCTTTACGGTGGCCCTTGTGCCAGCCAAATGTTGCTGGCCTAACTGTGCTGGTGTAATGCCAGGGTAAGATTGCACCTGTAACTTCATAAATCTTAGGACAAAAATTTTCTTTTCCTTCTCATGTTTCTGATTGTAAATGAAGGTCATTGATTGTTTGGGGAAGGAGGAGGCCTTGGCCCTCCCATCTTTTTCATTTGCTTCCAAAGCTGCTGAGCAGGAAATGGAAGAGGCTGTATACTTTTGGAACTTCCAACCAAGAGGCTGCTATGATAAGTGATAAGACACAGGTGTCACTCTGACATTTGAAGTGGATTTTGTCATAAGTTCTTGGATAGCCGCTGTCTGAGCAATGTAGTTGCTGTAGAAAGAGCAATTGTTCTGCATTTTAGACATAACAGTGCACACACACACTTTCTTACATAGAGATTCTTTCTGTGTGGCGAAAGTGCCACAGCCATGAAAGAATCTCATTTGGAATACGTTGTGCGTAGTAGCGGCTGGTGGAGTTTGGAGTTGGTGAGGCCAATGTCTTTTGCTTAGGCATAGCATACATTGCTTATAACTGTTGTAGTGGTTCATGTGTATAGTACACATTCACAGTTTTCTTCTGTGTATGTACAGTTTTGGATAACCACCATATACCAAACAAAATCCCTCCACTGACACTTACAATGTATTTTTCAAAAGCTTTATTCTGCCACTGTAGCAAATGACAACTGACAGTCATTTCTTGCATTATCACACACATATAATTAAAAAAAAAAACTTATTGGAGAGCAGTGACCTTCCTTGATTGTATTGCATCACATATCCCCAAATGTGGAATTGGTCTATTGTACCCTTTACTCATGCTCAAAGCTCAGTATGAGCAGGGTGCAATAAACAGTCTCCATAGTGAAATTGAGGCAGCAGTAATTGTGAAATTGTGAGGCAGCAGTACACATACAATACAGAACACAAGTTGTGTTATACAACCCTCTCAGGACCTCAGTGCAAAATAGGATAGCCAAGTTATTCCTGGAGAAGTCCCTCACCCAAACATGTTTTACTCAATATCAAACTATTAGGAACTTCAGAATTGCTTTCAGTAATCTCTTGGAGATTAATGCTGATTGCAGGAGGGGCGGCAACCATAGGACACAATTGCATAAAGTTATACTTTAAGAACATTCGTATGTGTTCAGAAAAAACTAATTTTGAACATTTCAGTGTAGCTAGATCATGTAGGCCAGTCAGTTTTCTCAGCTTAACCACAAGGTTTTTGAGAGAATAAAAAGGGGTTGAGGGAATAACTTGTCTGGCACCTAGAACCCCTTGGAGAGAAGGGCCTCAAATTTAAACATAATTCCTCGGTGGGAGGGAAGCACTGAGGAGAAATTTGAACATAAAAGCCATCTGTATCTGTTGGACATCTGTATCTGTTGGACTAGGAACAAGGCCTGTTGCAAATGGTATCTAAGAGTTACCATCCGCAGGGCGACCCTACTCAAGGCTTGTTGTTATATTCCCTAATGACAGGATCAGTGGATTGACTGAACATTGTCTTACAACTGTTGGCAGCCTCAGGAGTAATTGGCTGAAAGTTCTGATACAAAGGAATTATCAAAACCTTCAGCCAATTGCTGCTGAGAAGAAGGGCAGAAACAGTCAGAACCTCCCTCCACTGAGACTGTTGTCAAGCTGTCTTGTCATGTGAGTCTCTAGTCTGTAGACCTCTCCCTCTTGCCCTGACAGCCTTAGAGAGGCCTGAATGAAAAGCCAGTTTGAGACTAGAGACTAAGGCATAAGAGAGAAGCAATGGGATTGGACAAGCAGAAGAAAATCAGGATTAATTCGTCAGTGACTTCGTCTAGGTCACACAGAAATCTTTAGCTAATTTTATGCAATTAAGTCTTTAAATGCTTCCCCTTTTTCCTTTCCTTTTTTTGTGGAGGGGCCAAGCTTCATTTGTCCCTTTCGAGGAGTCTGCATTTTTTGTGCCCCTTCAATAGTCTGGCAACATTTCCTTCTGGTTCTCTTACCTGCCTGTATTTGAGTAGTAACCCTCCTTTCATTCATCCTCCCCGTCCTTCCCAACTATTATTCTAGTTAGCGGATGTGTCCCACATGTTGTGAATGGGTGCTCTCTGGACCTCTAAATTTCATTTGAATGATATTTATGTAAATTACAAAGGATAATGATGAGGCCTGTATGTAATTCTTGCAACCCCCTGAAGGTTCCCAGTTCAAGTGATGGATACAGAGGAAGTGCTGGTCTTGGAACTGGTAACTGTGCATCAAATCTTCCATTCCCCCACTGCTAGTGTGTATTGGAAAGGGGAGACATGATTAGAAGATAGAGATTTGATGAGAGATTCCTCTCCTCACTATTTGACAACACAGTAATCTCTGGGACAACGGGGCCTAATGAAACTAGATTACATGGTTTCACTTTGACAGATTGTTTTGAAAAACGTGGCATTTTCATTCTGTTTCTCTTTATCATTATTCTGAGCTGGCTGCTGTGGGTAGAGCAGCAACCTTTCTGTTGTCAGCTACGAATTCTTAACTCCAGGAGGTGCTGGTAATTAGGGAAGGAGGATAGGCGAGGGCTGGTCTCTGGGAGCATAGGAGCATATGACTTTGGGGCATAGGAGAATAACGTGCCAAACTGCTGGCACACCTGAACCCCCAGGCTCCATTGATAGTGGATGACTTCAGAAAAGGGAAGGGACTCTGCCAGTGGCAAATGCTGAACCTAATGCACGGATCAGGATTTGAACCCAGGAAAAAATGGCAACTGGATTCTAAGACCAAGACTCTCCTATCGATGAGGCCATCAGCTGGCAGATTGGCAGGGCCCTCCAGCGTTGCTCTTGCTCCCACTCCTCCTCCTGGGCTCCTTGCATTTAGAAAGGAAGGGCAATAGAGGAGAGTGGCAGCCTACAGCATCACTGCAATTCAGTTGTAGTGAATGTGAGAAGAGAATGCAGTGGTACTCTTCACACATTGCTGCCAAGTCAGGCGGAGGAGGAGGAGGGTGGCAGTAGTTGTTGCAGCAGCAAAAGTGGGCATTCGTTACCCTTCTGTAGGCGCCCAAAGGCCTTTGGGCACTTCTGTAAAGGAGAGTTACTCTCTCAAGCAGTTTCTCCTAGTTCTGAGCCTGAACTGGAAAATTCCAGTCAGAGGCATGCTAAAGGCTGATCCCAAATACAGAGCTTAGTCCAAGTGCAGGCAGGCTTTGGGTTTAACAGCCCAATCAGATCCCCTGGCATGCTATAGTGTGCAACTGTGCCAACAGAGCATGTGCTGTATGTTATGTGGGGGAGTGGTTGGAAGGCCAGCCAGAGGTTTACCCCAGTGGCCCAGAAGTGCATGACAGCATCCTGATTTTCATACTGCTATGAAGGACCTTTCTCTGCTAGAGCATCGATTCTCACAGTGCAAGTTCCCAATTACTTTACAAGCCTTTACTTTATGGAACTCCTAAGATACGTCCAGTGGAACCAGATGCAAAATAGTGGGGGTTGGAGCATACATTTCTGACCTGTCTTAGCATGAAAGAAGCTTTGCACCCAAGCTCTGAAGGAGCTTGTTTTTACTTGGATGATTCGGCAAAAAAGATGCCTTTTCCACAAAGGCACAATCCTAAGAGTGATGTTGTGTCGATACATGCCGATGCGGGAGCACCAACTGGCACCCCCGTTTTGGCACTAGTGCTGTTGGCCAATGCTAGCAGCAGCATCGGCCCAAGGGCGTCAGGCAGAGGCACCACAGTGCCTCTCCTGCGCAAGCTGACCTCGGCTGGCGCAAGAACGGTTCTGGGTGTGAGGAGGGAGGGAAGAACTGGGTGGAGGTGGATGGACCGGTAGGCATGCTGGGCTGGGGCTGGGGGCAGAGATGGGATGTGGTTGGTAGGTTACATCTAAGCCTCCGTCCCCAGGACACGCTGCCCCAATTTGGGCCACGCAGCTTCCTCAGTTCTATGCCTGCTATACAGGAGATCCAAGGAAACCAATGGGGAGTCTGGAGCCTTCCCTGGGGCAGGGGTATGAACATGCCCTTGCCCCTGGGGGGGGAGGCTCCCCAGCTGAGAGCTTCTGCTACACTGGATTTGGTGCAGGCCCGCCAGCCTCGCTAATCCAGCGCAGTTTAGGATTGCACTCTGAGGGATTTCTAAAAGACAGGATATACCTCATATACTCGTGTATAAGTTGAGGTCGAGTTTCAAGCCAAAAATCATGGTATTTTGCTATGATCTGTGGAAAAGTCGAGGGTAAAACTTAGGGAAGGGTATGAAATTATTTGAAAATTACATCAGTAATTGTTCTGAGGCAGCAACAGACAGCCAACCAAAAAATGGAGCCATTTCACTTTCTTTCTCACTTTCACTGTGAGGCAGCTCGGAAATTGAGCTATTTTCCAAAGGAGAAGGCATAGAGATGAAGGTGCTTATGGGAGTTGTAGGCTTTGTGAGGAGTACAGTGTAGCATTTCCATAGCATAATCCTCATAACTACAATTCCCATAAGCACCTTCACCTCTCTGCCTGTTTGGAGAAGAAGGAAAATGGCTACCATTTTTTTTTTTGCTTGATGAACCTGAGAACAATTACTGTAAGTAAAATTGCTCCTTTTTTCTTACCCCCTGCTTTCTGCTCTTTAGCCCTACTTCGCCCCCAGCTGCTGTTAAAAGGTTTATTAACCATATAATATTACTATAAGTCAATCCATGTTCTCAGGGTCAATTTTCAGGCATAAATTTTTAGATTTATACATGAGTATATAGGGTAGTTTGTTGTTTCGTGTGAACAGAGACAATGCTGCATAAAGGCTTATGTGATCAGCCTTTAAATCAGATTTGAAACACTTAACATTTTGAAATCAATTTGAAACATTTAACATTTAAGTGAAATCAGATTTAAAACAAAAGGAAAAGAGACAGGGAGAAATGAAATCAGATTTGGAAAGGATGGTGCAAGCGCACTCCTAGTGAATGTGTAAGGAGCAAATAAGATTACTGTTGTGCTTGGCTACAGCAGTACAAGGGAGAGGTATCCTGTCTCCATTTTGTTCATTCTAGAGTTCCAGGTCTTCATGATTGGCATTTCAGACCAGCAGCAATTAATACCAAAATAACCATGTTAGGATGAGCAGCACTGAAACAGCTATCTGCAAATCTTTTCCAATAGCTTTTGTCAAATATCTTAACAGTGAAAGCCATTGTTATTGTCTGTAACCCCCAGCCTCTGTTTTCACTATTTTTCTTTTTTACTTAAACCCACAGTAATTTATTTTACTTTAATTTATTTTACTTTATAATTGGCAGTTCCAATCACTTTTTTGACTTTTTTCATATTATACCTTTCATTCCAGCATTGACATATTGGACAATTTAACTGGCAATATGTAGTCTGGGGTGGAATTCAAAAGTGCATGCGTTGGTATTTCTACCCTGGGTTGAATATTGTCTGAGGTGGTATTATAGACCTAGGAAAAAAGTTTGTGACTTCCACGTTTCCCCTCTACTATAGCTTGGTTCCCAGCAACCACAATTGGTGATTTAGAGTCGGAAATCTCTGCTTTGACACCAAGAGAGTTCCTAGGATAGCATAATCTTTGCCAGCAGATGAAGTGACAGAAGCCCCATTAACAGCAGCATATGCCTGAAAATGCACTTGGTGGTAGTGGGGGGAGAGAAGACCTTAGTCACAGAAAGAAAAGAGGAGAAAGGAAAATGAAGTCACTGGTAATTACTCTGCTACTGCTGTAGGGATGCACCCTGCTCATTTCCAGTATTAGCAGGATAGTAGATGTGTGTGCATGCACATACCCCCCCCCCCAAAAAAAAAGTCTGGGCCCCTCATGCACATAGCTGTAATTATCCACATTTACCCAGAATTTAGGTAATCTGTTGTCTCACTGAGTGCTAGTATAATTGCTGGGAATTAAATCTGGAGGGGCCATGATCCAATCTAACAGAGAGTATAGAAAGTTCCTTGTCTACCAACTTCACTTTGTTTTTTTCAGGCACACCCTAGGCTGCGAAGGGGAGGCAGTCATCTCCTTCCCACCTTTATGTGCAAGGAGGGGATAGGAGGCAAAATTGCACTGTAGATTTTGTTTCCCTCCCTTACGTGTTTTTTATCCTCTTCTCTCCAAGAGACAGGCCTGATCGGCGTGAATTTGCTGTCCAGATCTGGGAGAGCTGTGAGTACATCCCACTCCTTAATTATTATAATCCTAGGATTAACCAAATATGTAAATGTGCCAATAAGCTTACTGGTCTCTCCATCATTTGCAAGCCTTCCATTGCAACCCATCCCTTGCAACATAACAAGGGAGTGCCTAAATCCATGTACCTGCCCACATGTTGGACTTTGCGCTAGTATTGTTTTGGGGCTCATGGGTTTGGGATGGGTTTTGTAGCAATCATTATTTGAAAAACTTGTGGCCTTCTGTGGAGTCTGTATGCTTTATCGTGTAGCAATGGGCCTGCAAGGATCCAGGGACCCTCTCAGCTATATTTGCCACCAGCACCGGAGAGCTACCAGAAGGACAAAGTTTTGACATTTCTCTACATCTTTTATCTGTTTGGATACCACACTTTGTGCACAAACACCCCAAAGAGCACTTAAGACACCAAGTTTGGAGAATGGGCCACTTTATTAACATATTTACAAGCAGGAAAAATAGAAATTTCAGATCTGCAGCACTTGCAGCTTCTTACTGCAGCTCTTGCAGCAAAGCAACCATAGTGCAGCGGCCAGGACCTACAAGGAGCGCCAGACACATTTTGCCCCCAGCTGGGCATTAAAACACCTGACTGCAAGCCATATCTCTATTTAGGCGACAACAGCTTATCTCAGTCAACCATGCAAGGGGGCTGAGGCAGCTGAACTGCTTAGGGCCACCCTGTGCTGCTGAGTCTTTGAGGCAGCCCCTGCAATCCAGGCATGGGACAACCCGTCCCTTCTCTTGCACCTCTGGACCACTGAGGAGTGGAAGTGGGTTACCCTGCCCTTGCTGGGTTATCCTGCCCTTGAGGTGCACACCAAAGGGGCCTGCTCCTGCCTTTGAACCCACGCTACCTGCCAAAGAAAGTGACCAAGGTGTTAGTGGGATCAAGAAAAGGAACCAACCAGCCCAACAGTCTGGGGCAGGCAAAAAAAAAACTATCCACCAATGCCAATCAGGTGAACAGAAAAATTCCTACCTGTTCCCAACAGGCAACCAGAAAAATTCAGACTGCTCAAAGAACACCATAAAGTATATTTGGATCACTCTTGGAGTCAGAGAGGCCAGCACACAGGCTCTTGTGCCTGCCAAACCGTGCTGACCTAACTGTGCTGGCCAAACTCCAGGTTAGGATTGCGCTCTCAGTCATTTTCCAATAGCAACGTGAACCAGAAACAAAAAAGCCTATTTACAACCTTGACCCAAGCAAAACACAGCTCCCCCCCCCCTTTCCAGCATCCTATCTTCCCATATTTTCAATATGGCTGCTTTAGAAGCTCATAACACACCTGAAATTGGCTTGGGACCCACTGGTGGGTCCTGACCTACAGTTTGGGTGTAATTAATTCCTCTTTAAAGCCATGTAAACTAGTGGCCATCTTCACATCCCATGTATAATTATGTCTTATGTGAAGAAATGTTTTCCCCTTTCCTGAATCTCCTTCCGAACAATTTCATTGAATGACCCTGAATTCTTGGAGTGGACCAAGTGAAAAGCACAATACTGAATGGAAGCCAGTTACTTGAGCAATGTATATATGTAGGGGTGAGGTGGTTTTTTTGGTGAGATATTTTCCAAAATTCCTTGATTAAAATAGCACATTGTGGTGTTATGTGTTTTTATCCAAATGTTTATTGCAAATTGTACAAACAGCGCAATAAATAAGGATGACTGGCCCTACAAAGGCAAGCAATTACTGGCCCACACACCCCAGCCCAAAATAACCTCAAAAATTCCCAAGCTGCACTTTGGTTTCTTCTTGGAGTGTCAAGAAACTGCTACTTACTACTTCCACATTTCATTAAAATGTGCACTGTGAACTATGAACATGCGTGTTCATTCAAGTTTAAGTAAGCTTCCTCCAGTTTCTGCCACTCCTCTGCCTGATCCTTTACTGAAAACTATGTGGATACCTCAAAACTGTGTCAAAAATAAAAGTGGTTATTTTTGTGAAATTGATCTAAATTTAGGTCAAACTGTCAAAAATAAGTAAAAGCGATGTTTTTTCAGGTATTTACCTAAATTTGGTTTTATGTAGCTTTTTCAGTAGAAATTCTCATTATTTAGCATTCTGTATTGATCATCGAAAAATACAGTCCCTATATACAGTATATGTATTCACATTCAGTCTTTATTGTTCTCTATAATCTTGTAGACCAGTGATTCTCAAACCTTTTAGCGCTTGAACCCAAATTTTAGAATGACTATCTTCTGGAACTGAGATCATTAACTGGCCATCACCGGAAGTGATGAGGGAAGTGATGATATGGCCAGAAGTTACATCATCAAGCAGGAAAATTTAAAAAAGAATTTCACCCCCATATGATAACAATCAAATCTAATGGACAGCCCAATCCTGAATGCCTTAGCAGGCACAGGTCTGAGCTGTTCCATCAGGCTGCTTGGGGCTTACCCCGGAGTCAGGGGATAAACATTCCCTTGCCCTGTGGTAAGCTCCAGCTGCCTCCTATGCAGATTAGGATTGCACTGCCTGTAAGTTAAACATTTATAATAAGTATAAGTTTAAAATATTTTTTTTAAAAAAATAAAGAACCCTCCTAACCCTCCCAAGCAGTTGCTGATCTGTTTTTTTTTTAAATTTGCAAACATCCCAAAGGCTGCAATCCTATCCACACTTACCCAGGAGTAAAAATATATACATAGTAGCCTGTTAAAAAGCACACATCTGTAACGTTTCCCTAAATGCAGTCACATACCATGGTAGCATCAAATCTAATATATTAAAAATAAAATGCACATTGAAATGAATGGGGACCCACCTAAAATTGGCTCTTGACCCACCTAGTGAGTCCCAATCCACAGTATGAGAATCACTGTTGTAGACCAAGGAGATAAAATAAGTGGCAGATTTCACCTAATTTGCTAGTGGAGAGGGTTATTAAACATTGAATTTCTTTGCCACGGAAAAGAGACAATAAAACAGAAATTGCAGAGGAAGAACCTTGGATCTCTTATAGAAGGTATGCATTAATTGTAGTTTGAGTCTGGTGCTTGGGGTTTGCAGGAGATCAGATATAATTATCACTATGACTGCCATGACTGTCATGATGGAACATTGCCAGTCAATATTGTGATAACCACGCCTATGAAGAGATTAACTACGCAATCCTAACCTGCACTGGAATATGCAGGCCGGCTCACTGATGTTTCATCCTAACCATGTTAGAAGGCAGCAGCAGCTCAACGCAGGGCAAGGGGATATGTTCGCCTTGGCCTGGGGTAAGCCCCAGGCAGCCCTATGGGACACTCAGATCTGGGCCTGCAAAATAACAGGTGCAAGTCTATGCAGCCAGGAGCGGCCGACATCGGGGCTGTCCAGCCTGGGGACGGGAATTAGGATACGGCCCAGCGGCTGTGTCCCATCTCCACCCTCCTCTTTGCCCATGATGCCATCTCGTTACGCCCCCTGCCCACCTCCATCCCACCCCTGGCACGGCCGTGCACCTGCAGAATTATGCAGGCATAGCAACGCACATGTGCCGGCGCTGCTGCTTGTGCTAGCCCAGCAACCAAATCTGTGGTGCAGATGTGCCTTATGGCATGTTTGCGACAGCATTGGTCCATGCAAAAGCGCCGCGCCGGTGCAACATCAGGTTAGGATTGCGCCCCCACAAGACTCATGGAGGAAACATCCATTTAATGACCACAGTGTATATACACACTTAGTAGAGCTGCAGGAAACTCCATGGGGAGCACGACATCCATCAGATTTGCAACTATTGCCTGGGTGTCTGAAATCTGGGCTGTGGTTTGGTGCACGCTTGTCAGTAAGGGCGATTGAACTTATTGGGACTAACTGCTAGATGAATTATCAGGCTGCATGTGTGTTTGTTTTATATTGCTGGGGTTCAGTCCTGAAGCAGTCTATCACAGATTTACATGGATTCAGTAGCTATGAAGCAGAACTATGATGGGCAGGGATGGGCAATGGCTACAGGTTTTGAGATAATGAATTGGCAACTGTTGCACATTGGACTCAGGGGCTCAGTGAATTGGTGGACTTTTCTAGCATTTAACACTATAAACTAGGCCAGCTGTCTTGTAAAATTCCTTACAACATAGTCACTATCCTGGAAAGAGCACAGATGGGAAGGGGAGTGACTCCAGGGTATAAACTGCAGCACAACTTTCTTGTGCTACTGCCAGTAGGTTTGCTGAAGTTCCTGATCCACGGGCAAAATGACCCATTACCCCCAACCCCCAAATTATGTGAACCCTAATGACTGTTCTTACCAGACTAAGGCTGCTGTCCTGGAAAGAGTTAATCAAGAATGATTTGTTGTTGTGTTTACCCTGTGGCATAAACATTCTGAAATGCATGCCGGCCTTCATTTGCATATTGATATGTATCCTGAAGGGACTCAGTTTAGAAAGTTTTTGTGCTTTTTAGAAATCCATCTTCCTATGCAAGGGAGGAAATTATTCATAATTAAAAAGCAATAATAACATAGAGTGAAGGAACCCAGCTGTATCATACTGAGCGAGTGTGTGTGCTTGTGTGTGTGTGTGTGTGCGCGCACCCACACATAGGGAGGGGTGGTGGTGAGGAAACACGGGAGAATCTATTTTTAATAGTTTCCACAGCAACAGAAGATTTTGCTTACAGTAAATTTCATCCTGCTTGAGGAGCCCATTCCAATGCTGCTTTTGTAAAACAGTCATGTGTGAGTAAAAGTGGGGATGGTGGGTGTCCCCTCCTTTGTCCTACAGCATGCTTCAGGACCCAGGAGATATTGTCCACAAGATAAGGGCTATTGAATGCCAAAGTGCTCTCTGGTGCTTAGGAAATAGTGCGGCCAACAGCACCACCTGAAGCAAGGCAGCAGCTGCCGTGACATCTGCCTCTGCTTGCCTGTGCCAGCCCAATTCTATCTTGACCTTTTGGCACCCTACTATTCTTGGGCTCTGCAAACTGTGCCTTGACTGAACAGGGCTCAATTTCCACCAAAGATTAACCTTGGATTCACCCCACCAAGAAACTGAATGCAGGCCCTCAGCTGGTAGCATGCTGAACTTTCCGACCTCCCCTTCTTCTCTTCCTGCCCCTGTTCATCTCCATCCTCTTATGTCCAACTGAAATTAGTGGCACATCTGCCAAGTGGATCAGATGCCAGTCACTCTGGGTTATTTCACAGCTGGAACAGCAGGTGGCTGTACCTTTGGGGAGGAAGTTGAGTAGGGGATCTAATTCCAGAAGAGTGCTTCGCAGCTGGCTTGCTGGAGCCTGGCATCTCATGCTGGGCAGACTTGTGGCATGCTGCCGAAACTGGTGGTACGGAGCTCACACAACTTCACAACATATCACAATGTGGCATTATCTCTGGCACCCTTATTCTGTGTCAGCTTTGTAGTGTCTAAGGCGAATGAATTTTTTACCTAGGTTTGCATAGTATCAGAACCATGATAGTGATAATAGGTATATTCTTGTCATTTATTTCCAACCCCCTAGAAGTGCTGTGATTTGTTCCTATGATTCTGAAAGTGGGTTCTATATGTCTCATCAGTTCTATTATTTGCATTTCTGAATGGATGAAGCATCCCTGCCTGCCATGTTCCTTTTTCTGCTGTGAAATGCATGTACATCTTTGTTTCAAGGAAGAAGTTGCTGAAACTAAGAGTGCAATCCTAACCTCGAGTTAGGCCAGCCCAGTTAAGCCAGCACAGGGGACAACATAAAGTATGTTTGGACCACTCCCTGATTCTGAGAGTGGTTCAAATGTGCTTTATGGTGGCACTTGTGCCAGCCTAACTGCCAGCCTAACTTCTGGTTAGGATTGTGCCCTAAGTTTTATGGGGCCAAGACAGGAACAACTGGTTCCAAATCTGGATTCAAATCCAGAACTGCTGTTGGATTTGTATGCTCGGCTAGCTGATTAAAACTTAATTTGAAAGGAAGCACCCAATGTGACACAGGACTTAGATAATCCTTCCACTGAATTGTGAATTGTCTGGCTGATTGGCCTTGGAATATGGAAAATGAAGTCTAGATTCATGGTGTGTATTTAAAAGCATGGTGTGATTTCTTGTTCTTTAGCAAAATTGATCAAGAATTTAAGGCAATAAGATGAGCACATAAGGGCAGTACTGATTGTAACTCAGTGGTGGAGCGCACACTGTGTATGCAGAAAGGCCAGGTTCAGCCCCTGGTATCTCCAGGTAGGGCTGGATAAGACTCATCTAAAATCCTGGAGAACCTGTGCCAGCTAGTGTAGGCAAATCGTACTAATCTAGATGGACCAATCATCTGACTTTGCATAAAAGCATCATTGTATGTCTGCATATATGGTTTTGTATATCAATTTTCAGGCTGTTCTCTATTTCCTAAAGGAATTGCAGTAGATAACAGTAACAAATGATAACATCACCGATATGTGAACTATGTATTGCCTTATCTGCTGGTTTATGGAATACTTAGGCAATCAAGGAAACAGTGGCGTTACTAGTGTTTGCATCATCTGGTGTGAGAGCTCATTGCACCATCCCATGATGGATCTACTCCCATAACAGACCATATACAATAAATTATAATACTTACACACAGCCTAAATGCAGTGGCATCACTAGGGCTGGTATAATCCTCATTAACTGTATTTGTTTATTTTATGATATAACAGTACAGGTCACCAAAACAGTACAGGTCAACAACAAAAACAGTGGCCCGCTTGATGAAACACAACTGAATAAGAGTTGTAGTATTAGCTCTGATAATGGAAATGAGAGCTGGCTCATACTTACACCTTAATGGCTCACTGCTTTGCATTTTTAACATCTCATTGGCTCTTGGAACAATTAGTCTCATTGGTCAGTTTTGAGTTGAGGAAATACACTTTTTGTTATATACGTCTGTTGTGTTTTCCTTTTCTGGTTGTTTGGCTATAACGTTTTGATTGAATACAGGTATTTCAACATGGTTTATTTCACTGAATTTCACATTACATTCCACATTGAATGATTAACATGATGGTATTATTTGAAAATGCCAAGATTTTCCGAGTTTCAGCTACTAGTGGTGTCACCCTCCCTACGTGTGTCACCCGGTGTGGTCCGTACCTCTTGCACACACACCCAGCAGTGCCACTGCTCTCAAACACTTAATTCCCTTGTTAAATAAGAGGGCCCTCGGTAATTTTCAGTGGCATATAGTGGTTTGGGGAAGCAGGTAGTGGAAGTGATCATTTTACAAATGTTGGTGTTGAAAGAAATCAAGGTTAGGACTGAAGGAAGGCGGTTGGGGGAGACCATTAGTTAATTAGCTGCCCTTCTGGTGAACCAAAACATATTAACCTTTTACACAATTGCAAGCTGTTAAAAACTGAGATATGGGCTTTAATTATGGAAGAAAGAAGCAAATGCAACCATGACCTTTGCATGTGAGTGTATGCTGGGGCAGAACATGGGCAAAACAAAGGTTGTAGCATAGCAGGTACATCGTAGGAGGAAAGAAGCACATGTGGAAGTTAGTGGGGGGCTAACCCTGGTTTGTCATTTAGGGGACAGAAGTAGTTATAGGAAGCTTTGCACAGAAGCACAAATCACAAGCAGGACTGGTGTCATCTGGGGGTCTGAGATAGGCTTAAGTGGCACAGCGGAAGAAACTGGAGAGCCCAGGATACAGGATTATAGAGACAGAGTTGGGGGCATCCCATTTAACCTCCTGCTGATCCACACTTCGCTCCTGCTTGCCTGCATTCAGCTATGCATCGTCTGAGCCCTATGGCAGCTGCTTCTGTCCAGTGACATTGCCTTTCCTGTTGCCACAGTGACAGGCACGCGTGGCTGAGAATAGCAGAGTCCCTTCCTTCGTGGCCTTGGCTGACTCTTCCCACACAGTGTTGAGTATTCTCTCTGGCTTTAAGGCTGGCTAAGCAATGACATAGGGCAGCTGGGGATGGTCTGTGATAGACGGCTGGAACTCCTAAATGCTCATGGGCTGAAACACCTGAGCTCTGTGGATGATTCTGCCTGGATTCTAGAATCAGAGACTGAGAACCAAAAAGTTTTAAAGATCAGAGAAGTGGAAGTAGTGGAGGTTGGGAAAGGCAAGTCTCCTCTCCAGAGTTGTTGCTACAAGTAAGCAGACACGATGCACAGGTATGTGAACATAGAGTTATTGTTCAGCTGGTTCAGTGGGCATGAACTGTAGTATTATCAGTGTCAATTCCACATCCAAACCTAGAGTGTGTGAAACTCTTGGGTGAGGGGGAGGGAAGGTAATGTATAACTATCGCTGGGCAGTTGGACTACACAGCATCTTTTTTAATCTCATCCTCTGGCTTGCCATTCAGACAAGCATGATGATTATTTCTTTGCATGGTGCACATGGGCAGGCGCACATACTCTGCTGCATAGAAGCCTCAAATGCCATGTGTTTAAGAGAGCCGGTATGCTGCTTGCACACAGCCAGCACCGTTTTCCTCAATAGCTGCCACCATTCAACTGGGTGGAGAAAGCCTGCGGCTGTCATGTGTTCATGCAAAATATATACCGCTTCCTTTAGTGCTGTGTGTTACAGCGCCCTGCATCCTGAACTGATTGACAGATATTATAGCCAATACGAACAGTGGATGCTGGCCAATCGGCCCAAGTTTCCTTCCATGAAACAGCTTCTGTGGTAAACCAGGAGCATGCTACCTACCCTGCAGACATGCCTGAAGGAAGATATGTTGCAGAGAAACATTGCAACACTTGCAGTGATGAATATGTGTGCTACCATTAAAATGAAGTGAGCAATTTTTTGTTATGTATGTATGTTTATTTTCATGAATTGAATAGTTCAGTCAGAATTTATCTTTTGTTGTTGTAAAATCTGAAATATGAAATTAGGCTGCTTACTTACACCCAGGAGTTAAACCTTACACTCACAGATAACCACCGCTGCACCCTATTTCATCCCATTAACAACTAACCCTGCTGAAGTACATAGCGGAAAGAAGCAGTGTGGGAGTTAACTAGATTGATACAGTATGGAACAAAACTGTGACTGAACCTAGATGTTCTACACCGAAGACTCCGAAGACTCCTCCCCGAAGGCAACAAAGAGAACAGGTCATGAAGAGGGTGAGTAGCATCCTCCACAATTCTTCAAGCTCTGCTCAAGCATCGCTTTTGTGCAATGTCCCGGATGGAAAGGAGTGGCCTGCCGATGATCTTTTCCGCCTTCCTCACCACTCTCTGCACAGCTTTCCAGTCTGAAACAGTAATACTCCCAATCCAAACTGTATGCAATATGACAAGATGCTCTCAGTCATCCCTTTGTAGAAGGAGATCTGGACAGGGATAGGAAGGTGCGCTTTCCTGATACGATGAAGGAAATGCAAGTGCTGCTGAGCCCAGTGAACTACTGTTAAGCGACCAGTCCAGCCTACTCGTTAGTTGCACTCCCAAAAACTTTACGTTACTAACCATCTCCACCAGTGAATCCTCAATATGTAATGGTAAATGGCTTCCTAAAGTCAACAGCGATCTCTTTAGTCTTTTCAACATTTAGGACAAGCTGTTTTCCTTACACCAGTTTACAAGTCCCTCCACCTCTTCGCAGTAGGCACCCTCCTCATCAGCCTGAATAAGGCCCACCACAGTACTATCATCCTCATACTTCATAATATAATTAGAGGTAAACCTTGCACAGCAATCAGTAGAGTCAGTAGAGTGAACAATAGAGGGCTTAAGACGCAACCCTGAGGAGAGTTGATACTCATCACGATGGTATTTGAGACATTCGACCCGACTCACACATACTGTGGCCTGTTGCTCAGGGAGTCCAAAATCCAGTTACACCGAAAAGTACTGAATCCCAAAGAGCCCAATTTGTCTACTAGATGCTGAGGGACAATAGTATTAAATGCCGAACTGACATCTACAAACAACATCCGCAGGTAAGTATTTCTCTTCTCCAGGTGTTCACGACTCAGATTTAAAACAGAAGAAATAGCATGGCCATTTCCAATAGCAAGAAATTTTGGCCAAGGAACTGTGGCCTGCTTCAGGGTGTGTGTGTGTGTGTGTGACTCATGCACGTTCACTCTTTGCCCCAGGCCATTGCTCAAATCAACTGCTTCACCCTTTCTCATGGCTGGACCAGCATTGTTTATCATTACAAAACTATGCTGAATTATGCAGTTTCACCCATTTAGGAAATTCTTTAAAAACAACAACAACCTGTTGCATGTTTACTAGGAAATTTTCAGTATGTTTCATGTGTTTAAAGTAAGCTCAGTCTCCTCTGGTAATTTTGTCCAGTCATCTGCAGTGTCCTCCTTCTGTGCTGGGAAGGTCAATTTATTCTCCATTTTGTGGTTCCATTCAGAGGCAGAGTGTCAGGCACTTCATGATGACCGAAAAGTCCATGAAACAGTGCAATACTGGGAAAGAAATAATATGTCCAGCAACCTCAGGAGCTAGATGAAGCTGCCCAATTGACAAAAGAGTGAACAGTGGGAGTACCCATATAAAAGGTGTGTTTAGAATTGTCAGTTGATATTTTCAATTAACTATGGAAATGTATTGCTTGGGACAACAAAAACAGAACAAACAATGGAATTTTGTTTATGGATATTGCCTATATCTGGCTCGGTTTCATTTCCTAGTCTATACTAGGAAGCTCCGATTAGGAATTGTTGTTTCTCATTGGCACCACACAAATGAATTCCTAGCTCTAATTTTCTCGGTTTGACTTAACAGTTGCACTTTTAAGGAGGGAGTGAATTAATTTACGTTTTGCTGTTGGAGTGAAAGTGTCTGCTGAGAGAGAAGTAAGGAAAGCAGATATTTGATATGAGGGAATTGCTTCTGCTGCAGGTTTTATGTGCTCTCTGTCTTCTTTCTTACAATGGCAGTGGAAGTGAGCACAAGAACTCTCACCCCTTGCTGTGCTTTTGGTGGTGACTTGATCCGAGTCCTCCCTGTAGGCAAAACACAAACATATGAAACATGAAGATATGCTTATCCTGATCACTAGTCCATTTAGCTCAGCATTGGCTATACTGACTAGCCATTGCTCTTCAGAGGTTCAGCCTCAGGGCTCTTTCTCTGCCATGTTCTGTCAATGTCAGGGATTGAGCCTGGAAAACCTTTTGCCTGTAAAGAAGGTGCTCTGTCACAGCCCAATCCTAACCCCATGCTGGAATAGGCAGGCTGATTGGCCTGCGCCATATCCATCATGGGGCTGGGACTGACTGCCGTGCAACGTGGGTCAAGGGGAATACATTCCCTTTACTCTGGGTAACATGGTAGCAGCCTGAATGGGGCTACTCGGATCTGTACCACCCAGCCTAACATGAAGCTGGGCCACCTGGGACGTGGGTTAGGATCCAGCCTAAGTGCCAGATCCCGGCATCTCCCCCTCCCTGCCCATTCCACCCTTAGCCTGCCCTCCCCACAGCTTCCCCCTGCCCTGATCAGCCTTTCCCCGCCCTCCCAAACCCCTGTGCAGGCCGAACTCAGCCAATGCATACTTACCTATCTGCAATGTCATGGAGGCTGGATCAGTGGTGGTATCTAAAGCGGGAGGAACCGGAACGCTGGGCGGGATGTATGGTTGATCGGCAGCCCTTCCATTCCGCCACCTGCCTGTCTGCCGCGCGGGCTGCCCCTGGTTGGCGCGCCCCACCGCTGCTCACCCAGGCACCTGGTGTGCCCCCCACCTGTGTCCCCCCCCCGCAAGCAGGCTCCCCCTCCAAGGCCAGGGAAGCCCGCGCGGCAGTCAGGCGGTGGAACAGAACGGATGGGCAGCCAATCACACGTAAGTCCCGCCCAGCGTACTGGTTCCTCCCGTTTTAGATACCACCACTGGGCTGGATTCAGCTTCCATGGACCACAGTGCACATCCTTGCGCTGACCCAGCCAATTCAGCATGTTTGCAACATTCAGAAGCTGGCGCAAGGGATTGCATTCTCACTGAGCTAGAATCCCTTCCCTTGCATCCTGGGCATCCAGATGAATACTGTCCAGCCAGCCTCATTTGGTAAAGGGATTTCAGTTAAAGCATGAAGTCTATTGAAGCATGAAGTCTCCCATTTTGAAGACCATGGAGAAATAAATATAAGTGACAGTGGAATAGAATCTTCGTGTCTTTTGACAAAAAGAAAACAAAGGTGTTTTCTTTTTGTCAAGCCAGGTCCACTGAATAGCTGCAGTGTGTTTCTCATGTTGCATTCTATGTTGCAACTGTTCCAATGTGTCTTTGGAATGGAAATGTATCTAGGGTTTGGTGCTGTCTTCTATTAAGGATTCATTTCTTTGCAGTGTCCCATCACTCCCTCCTGGAAGTATTTTGGATCCCCCTGCTGAGTTTGTTTGTGTGCTTCTAGTGGTGTTTTATCTCTGTCTCAGCCTGGCTGCTGAAAAGCAGTTACCCTTCCAACAGAGCTACAAAGTTGTGCCATAAACCCCTACTGCTCCACAGCTCAAACACTCAGAGTAATTTTCCTTGTAACTTTTTGCTGGATCAAGCATACTATTTTATTAGTATTGTGCCGATAGTTTTGCAGCTGTGGAGACACAGCATGCATGTTGCTATGACTGACTGAGAAACCAACGTTTTGGACTTTTCATTGTATAATCCAGTATTGCCTCATTTTTTCAAATTGGAAGCATTTGCATAAATGATAGTACTGCATCCCTATCCTTCATAGGCCCCAGCTAACTGGGCAAAGAGGCATGTTTTCAGCGGTGAGTCACTCTTTTATATTTAGCAAAGGGAGAGCCACTCTCCATAGTCACCCCAGGTCAGCATCTTTTCCATTGCTGCTTGCTAGTGTCTCTTTTAGACTGTTTTCAAATGCTTGACTCCCTTTGGCCAGGGAAGTATTCTGTCATAGCTTTTATTATGTAAGACCTTTTATATTTTTGGTTAAGTGACATATAACTAGTAATAAGAATGAACAGTTCAGGGCTTTGGATGAAATGGGTGATCTGCTACATGAACAGGACCTTCAGCTAGATCATTTCTTATCATGAGTGGGTCCCTGATCATGCATGTCTGAGTAGAGTCCAGGAGATGATTATCTATTTAGTTTGCAATCCAAACCATAATAGGTAACAAAAACTGTACAGTCCTTTGTTATTTAGCTGCCAAAAATCCCCAAGCCTTAAAATTAATTGGAAAAATAATTTGTGCATTGGCATTTGAAAGAGACGGCAGATTTTTGGCTTGAAAGTGTTTTGTAGCACTGCACTGAGCTTTCCATTTTCAGTGTTAAAATTGCTGGTAAGAATGGGGGAAGGTCTTGCCAAAAAAGGCAAGCCACTCCCCTAGAAAACCTTATGTTCATCCTGAACAACGGACAGCAAGCTCCATTTTTTAACTCTTTTCCCTTGGCATGTGATTTGCCAGCGTAGTGGGGAGTGGGGGAGGTAGTCTTGGCTCTCTCTCACTTGGAAAAAAACTTTGCCAAGAGAAGGAGGGCAAACATGAAGCAGATAACACATGCATCATCTCCTTTAAGATGAAAACAGCATCTTGTGGCTCTTTAAAGAGCAGGGGCCCAATCCTGAGCTCCACAGCGCCGGCGGTATGAGTGTACCGCCAGTGCTGGCATTGTAAAAGTTCTATAAGGTACTCCCTGCACCAGCAGTAAGCCATTACCGCCAGAGTCAGGCCACCACCGGCCCCTACCACGTGGAGGCAGCAATGTGATGCTGGCGGTGGCATGTGCAACTGATCGCTGGCATTGCACCGGTTCTGGGCAGGGCGGGAGGGTGTTCCTGGGTGGGGGAAGGGGTGGTGCTGAGGGACCCACAGCTACCTTCACCACTGGATCCTGACCTCCATGTCAGGCCACATGGCCTGACACAGAGGCCCCCACCTCTGTACCAGCAAAATAGTCCGCTCAGAGATGAGTAGACCCATCGCCTGCCCTGCACCCTTACTGTGGGGGGAGGGGGCGAGCGTCCTGTTCTCCCGTGGGGCGTACTGCGGCTGCCTGGCTGCCACAGGGTGCAGCAGTAGCTGCTTGGCTACCTCTGCTTGCACGGGCAATCGGATGGCTCAGGACTGGGCTGCCCAAAATGTATTTTAATGTAATTGTTCATGGGCTACAGTCCACTTTATCAGATGCCTTTGAAGTGGCAATTGCCATTTAGCAGAGGTGAGCGTTTTTGCCCCCTTTAGCATGTGGTTCAAAGCATCACAAAATAGGGAGGGGAATGATTCTCATAGTGAGTGAAACGTTTTGCAAAACAGAGTCCTCTTTTCCAGTTCAGCACAAGTATTTTTTGGACTGCTTTTTGCAAATCACCCCCACCCCCTATCCTTCAGTATCTCTCTTCCTAATTCATCCAGTGGGTATATTCATGGGGATTGGAGAGGCATTGAAAAATCCCTCTGGGGTTGGGTTTTGTTTTTTGGGTTGTTAAGAACAGAACCCTCTCTGAGGGAGCCCTCTAGTGGTGTAAAAAATAATAACCCACTATCCTCCTGCAATGATTTCCGTAGCGCTCAAAATTGTGAAAACATTCACAGTTGAACTGCTGAGAATTCAGGAACTCCAAGAGTCCAGAGGATATGTTTCTGGTCTGACGATTACAAAGCTTTTACCCCTCTCATCATTTCTGTCAGCAAAGTATGAGTGAAAGAGTAAAGAAAGGAAGAATGAGTGTTCTTTGAATAAGATTGTGCCCTACAAAGATTTCCTCTTTCAACATGGAAAAGAAAGATTTGCAGTTTCAAAGATTCAACATGAAGAGGACTGTCTGAAGACAAAGGGAGGGAGCAGGGTTGTCACCCACATAGGTGTGATTGTGCCATTGGACCAGGAAATGTTCTAATGAGGTGCATGGCTAGGGATTGCCTTGTGGCTTCCATATGTTCTCACCAACTAAAACTGCCCCCTAAAGCGAACTTGGTACCAGCTTTTGTAATCGGCTTTTAAATTTTTGAAAGAGGTTCTTCATGGCACGTTTTGTACTTGGGTTTAGATATTAGGAGATAAAGTGCAAGTGTTATGTATCAGTGGTGAAAGGAGAGCATGTGTGTAAGTCTTTGCCACTCTTCCTTGTAAAATATATGTAAGCAGGGGTCTGACCCCTTCCCACTGATGACTTTTGAAAGGGAAGAGGTGACACACATGTGTGTGCTCATCTCCATTCATGCCGGACACATGGACTTCCCATACAGATAGTCAAGCACAAATATAAAATGTACCATTGGAAACTGCCATGATTCATATTCTGGACAGAGAAGCAAAGTAGGGCAGGTGATTCTTAATTAATACTGCTCTTGTATTTGTTTGTGTCCACAAACACACACTTCTTCTACCCCACATAACATGTCTTTTTTGCAAGTGCTAGGTGCCTCTTTTGTGCTGTCAAAGAGTGGGAAAAAATAGTAGCCAAGGGTCAGGGAGGGGAGAATCCTGCAATGTCCGGGGTGGGCCTGCTGTGGCCGCTGCCCCGGGGGAACCTCCCTTGGATGAGTCTGGTGACGAAGGTCAAGCCGTTTTTGCCGGCTTAGAGAGTGCCTCAGGAGCTCAGCTTCACCGTCCGAGTCGGTGTAGCCACTTCAGCAGCCACTGCCCTAGCCCCAGCCTGGAGCTGCCTTCATCATCGGCACAGAAGGTCTTGAAAGGGCTTTTCCCCGCCTCTTCCCCTTCCCCCCTTATTTCTGATCCTGCTTCCCTGGACTTGTCAGGGGGCCAGCCTACAGGAGGGAAGGGTTGGGGAGCCACTCCCGGTCCCTGGCTGGCTGCTCCATCTCTGCCCCTCTCCTGTCGCCTGGGGCTACACCCCGGTAGCTGGGAGCCGGCCGGGCAGTTGCCACCCTGGGGATCCGGCACAGCAAACGCCCCCCTTTGGGGACACTTCCACCACGATCCCTGCTGACCCTGCCAATCATACTGGCAGGGATAGCTGGGAGAATCACCCGGGCATCTGGTGCGACCCCTGCCGAGGTGCGCATGCAGCCGGGGCCTTTTGCTGACCCGTTGCAACGGCCGCGTCATCGGGCACACTTGGCGGGCCGGGCATGTCTCGGGTGGAGCTGCGGCGGCGGCCCATGGGCAAGGTTGCGGCTCGCCAGTCCAGACTCGGGTCTCCAGCCGTCGCCAGAGACTTGGATCAGGCGAACGGGCCCGCAAAGCCTTCTGCGAGGCACCGTCCGACCCCGGGTAAGATGGGCAGCCACAGGGCAGCCCGATATGTAAGAAAACTAAAGCACAGAAACTTTTTCCATAATGCAATCCTATAGTTACCCTCCACTGGTCCAGCTTCTGCTGCACCAGCCTAGAGTGTCACAAACATGCTATAAAGCACATGCTGCTGCTAATCTCTTTCTGGCAGACTTCATTTGTCCACATGTGTCCCAGCAGCATGTGGCAGCCAAAAGGGGTTGGAGCTTCCCTCTGTGGGTTTGCTTTTCAAAGTACAGTAAATTTCCTACCCTTTCTGATGACAGCGGGACTCACCTGCTATTTGTTTTCTGTCCGATTGTATATGGGGCTGACCCACTTGTATGGGAGCAAGCTGCTGGCTTCTGAGCAAGCAGGTGTAGGATTGGGCCCCAAAGCAGGCACCCTGCCATTCTCCTCACACCCACACTCAATCAAGCAAAGATATCTCAGAGCGCAATCCTAAACTGGAGTTAGGCCAGCATAAACTAAGGCAGCAAAGCTTGGCTAGCACAAGGGCCACCATAAAGCATTTTTAGACTATTCTCAGAGTCAGGGAGGATGGATGGCTCACGTCTGTGTGCTGGCCTCTCTGACTCCTAGAGTGGTCCAAACATACTTTACGGTGTCCCTTGTGCTGGCCAAACTGCTGGCTTAGTTTATGCTGGCCTAACTCAGTTTAGGATTGTGCCCTCAGTATCATTCTCCTTCACTGTTTCATTCACGCTCCATCACTATGTGGCTTGGGCTGCAGTTTTCCACACACTTTCCTCAGAGCAAGCCCCGTTGACCACAACACAACATTCTTACAAGTAAGCATGGATTGAACATTCAGGACAGGACCAACTCACTGAGGACAGCTATCCTCCCTAGGTTGGAATGGGGGGGGG
>JAJKFI010000064.1:6299362-6324552 GCA_029204185.1 Lerista edwardsae
TTTCTTTATATAATACTTAGCACACATGATTGGACTGTATTTTTTGTTTAAATGCATGAATATAAAGAATTGTTTCTCTTTTGTTGAGGAGGGGGTTGACACACCAGCAGAGTCAAGTTAAGCATTTTCCTAAGTTTTGACACGCCGAGCCCAAAAGGTTCTCCATCACTGAACTAGAGGAAAAGTCAGAGCTATTAGCACTCCTGAAGCCTGATTGATCACTGATAAGCTGACTCACAAGTGGTTGTATGGTGTGACTGTCCCACTCTTCCCTAGCGAAGTGGCAAACAGTGGCCCAAAGACAGGCACACATGCATGTATTCAGAGTCTTTTTTGTCAGCTCCTTAGAAACTGTACCTTAGAAAGAAAAGTCCAGGCCTTGTACTGGGAAGGCAGAAGTCAATGTCTTCATGCTTCTGTACAAGCTGCTGGGAAGTGGCTCTCCAGTGAGCTGGGATCTATTTGCACTCCTGTGGGACAGACTACCAAGCACTCAGGAAGAATCCAGTAAATGCATCTCCTGCCAAATTCTGCTTAGATTTGAGAGAGGTCAGCTGGCTTCCATCTGCGTAGGCTTGGTATGCAACGATGTTTGCGTGCCTGTAGGTGTGCAGGTCCATGTCTGTGTTTGGGCACAGGGCATGCAAGGCCTTTGTGTGCAAGCATCTGTGTGAGAGAATCCAGGTGTATGCCTATCTTTTCTGGGATAAATTGAGTTGTTTCTCTAAGAGCATGATGGCCACTGAATCCATCTAAGCAATATATTCTTTATATTTGGATATTATGTTCAACTTGAGAGAGGCGGGCAGACTCTGGATTTTTAGCCCTGAACTTCTTTGCCTGGTATGCTGTGCTTGGGGCTGTGTCATAGAGAAGCTTTCCATCCCGAGGGATTGAGGTGGGGTGCACCATTTGGAAGAATGGATGCCACAGCAGCAGAATGCCCTCAGCACCGATTTGCTAGACAATGTTCCTGGAGCTTCTGATGAAAACTCAATCTGTTTCTCTGAGCTGGTACAAGGGAGACAGCAGGCCTGAGCTAGATACCCCAGCTAAAGTGTCAAAGCTTGCTTGGTGGCCTATATATCGCAGGGCAAGAGGCAGAGCTGCAGCAGGTGAAGGGTTAAGTGCAGGCTCAGCTGTTCCGGATTTTCTTGGTTTTGCAGTGAGCTGTTTGATGTCTGAATGCACAGGGGACTCCCCCGCCTCTCAACCCTCGCTCCCCCCTCCTCTGCTCTCTCTCTCCCTTCCTCCCTCCCTCCCCAATGCGCGCACACACACACACCCTTTGCAGACCATGCATTCATTCAGCAGCTTCATCTAATGGCACCAAGTGACTCTCAGCCTGCACGCTGCTCCTTCTCTGTTTGAGCCGAGGGCACAGCATGCAGCTCCTCCAATGGAGCCCTCTTAAATAGCTCTGCACGGGGGAGCTGCCAAAAGAAAAGCCACGGAAAAAAAGCAAGTACCGTGAAGGGAAGGAGCAGAGGCTGCCAGCATAGCTGCTCCTGGGCTTGCCGGCAACACATGCTCTGCTCGATGGCTAACTCGGGCTGCCTCCTGCTCTCCAACTCAGGCTTGCTTCCGCACTCGCTACCTTGCCCCCCGGCCTTCCTCTACCTCCAGCAGGTAAGTCCATCTCTTTGTGCTTCCTGCTTCTCATGTGGTCAGAATCTCCAGAGCCAAAGGTCAGGGCATTCATTGCCCCCTTTCCCAGAACAGCATGTCCATTTTGCTTTCTGGAATGTCACATGAGGAGTGTTAACAGTTCCGGGGCAGCACCTGTGTGCTGTCTGGCTGCAGAGGTGCTGGCATGCTGATGTGGCATCTGCTGTGGTCTCCAGATCCAGGCAATTGCACTTTTCCCAGGTTTTGACATTGTTGATGTGGATACTTCTGTTTCAACTTTGAGCAAATCACGTTTAGAAAAATGAGAGAATAGGTTGCATACACATTGCACGTATGTGTGTGTTCCAGTGAAATCTCTTCAGTGTGTGGATCCTTTCTTGGAATAGAATGTATGTCATCCAGTGGCATGTACGTGTTTTTTTGCTTCTCTCTTCCTCTATTCCAGTTGCAGTCAAATTTCTGTTGCAGTCAAATTTTATGCCCCCAGGGTGGTTGGAAGTGATTGTTCTGAATGTATATGTGAAGTAATTTAAAATATAAATCTTGTCTGCCTCAACTTGGCCCTTCAAAGTGCTGCAACCCAATTTCCAGCCAGGTTTGGTATTGCCAACTGAATCTCAGGCGTGTCTCCCTTAGCTGGAGAATCTCGCTGCAATGTGAATCGAGTTCCCTAACTTCCCATTGCGGGGGCTGGTTGTACCCGCATCGCCGCTGCCACCATCATCACTGCACTTTCTTTCACTTCATCACTGAGGTCCCAGATAGGCACATGTTTCCTTGTCTGGGATCTCCAGAGAAAAGGAAGCCATTGCTTCAAAAAACCTCTTTGCAGCATCGGAAATCCTCATCTCCCACTTGGACTAGCCCTTCCATTTGTGCTTGAAGGAGTTTAAAAAATTCATGGCATCCTAACCGCTGGCACTAAGTGGTCTATGTGGCCAACCAGCGTGGGGGAGGCGGGGGCTTGGCTGGTTTGTTCTTCTAAGCTCTTAGTCGATGGAAGAAGAGCACTTGCTGTTTGGTGTTATCCTTTTAAATCTTTGAATGGGAGTATTTGAAGCTTCAGATACAAGATAGCTTAGACCCAGGACTTCCTCAAGTTTTGCAGAGTGAGGTAGCTGCCTCTTCTTTTCCAGCACTGTCTAGAAAAGGGATTCTCGGAAACCTGATGTTCTCTGAGCTATGTGAGTGCCAATAAGGAATAGGGAGCCAGGATGGTGTGCACAGCTGTCCTAGAGGAAGAAGGAATTAGTTGGGTGGGGGCCTTCCTTTAATTTACAGCATCTTTCGCCTTGTGCTTGGGACTCCCTGAGAAAAGGAAGGTTCATTTAGAATACATCACTCAATTCCAGTCTGTTGCTGGAGGGATTTATGAATGTCTGAGGGGAACACTGGGGGAATCTCTCGTTTTGAACTAAAAGACAGTCGAGGCTAAGATGATTAAAGCGGAGAGGGTATTCTCTTAGCGGAATCCCTTTGGGTTTCTGCTTTTGGTCGCACTGCGTAGCACTTCAGTCTGTTAACTCTTCAGCAAAGCTGCATGGAGACGTTTAGTCTGGTGTTTGTTGCATTTCCCCTCGACTAGACAAGGGAATATTACAAGCGAGTTCATTAAATGAATGGCTAGAGCCCACAACACCAGCACGAAGGATTTTAGGAGAAGAAGAGGCTTCATTCAATAGCTTTAATTCCCCTAGCCTTTTTCCAGCCGTTAGCTCTTATGCAGCCTCCCCTCCCTCTTTGCTTTTTCCTCCTGCACTTCAGTTGCAGACTTTCAGATACAGGGCAGAAGGGAGGCTGTAGGCATTTCCGATAAGTGGATGAGGTTTGGGTTTGTTTGGTGCAATCTGAGAGTTGAAATTTCTTCCCATGTTTGGCAGGAGTCAATAGTCCACATCTGAAGTTCCTCCTCATTTAAAACAATTGTTGTTGTTGTTTAAAAAAAAATAAGAATAAAACATAAGAGATGTGCATGCAAAGGACCCAAGAAGTGAACAATCATGTCCAACAACTGCAGCTCTATACATGATTGCTCGTATCCTGCCCCATTTCTTTCTGCAGTTTGCTGCTTTAGGTCCTGCTGCATGTGCTGTGGTCACTGAGCGTGGGCTCCCTGGCACATTTGCTGTGCTCACGGGTCACTTTGGGGGTTTCACAGTGACCCTTAGACATGAATGTTGTCCTTAACCTTGGCACAGGCAGAGAGTCCACTTCTGGGTCCTGTTGTCTAATACAGGATGTAAGAACTGTGCTTTGCAGTGGGTCAGCCGTTTAAGGGCTGTGTTTTCCAGAGACTAAGAAGATGAACTTTTCAGCCAGGCAGAAGACTTGCATTTTAACAACTGATTTCTTAATCTGCACAACATAGCAGATCCATCAGCAGATGTTTGTCAATAGTTGGTCAAGTGTACATAATTCAATCAGTTTGTCTCTAATCCTATCTTGATTGGCAATAGATGTGTGTGGGCAACAGGATCATTCCATTTCAGGGCCAGCACCCAAAATGACTATAGCAGTGGTTCCCAAACTGTGGGTTTGGACTCACCAGTGAATCACAACAATTGTTGGTTGGCCGCGAAACTAGCAAGCTGACAAGGAAAATGTATTGAACTGTATGGAAAATGTGCATGTGCAGCATGTATCCATTTATTCATTAATAGGCAAACATGCCTCAGTCCACTTCAAAGGGCAGGCCATTGGGAACAATGCCACTAGGATGGGCTCAGTTTGATGAACATTGAGATCAACAAATGCTCCAGAAGGAAGTCCCCCCACTCCACCATAGTGAAAAGGATAAAAACAGAAACTTGGGCTGCTGGTAAAGCTAAACTTTTTTAGTCTCATAAAGCTAGGTGGGTCCCCGTAGAGTGTCATTTTAAAAAGTGGGTTCCAAAGTTAAAAAGTTTGGGAACCACTAGTCTATAGCCTCCCTTCTTCCCTGTATCCAAAAGTCTGGCATCAAAGGTAATATATCTGAATAATAGGTTTCCCACAATATAATAAATAATTATGATATGTACTGCGTTTGTTGACTATTTGTTGCCTTTGAATGGAGTCTCAAATCTGCCACCTAAAAATAATGGTCATCCCTTAAAAGTGAGAAACAGAACTTTTAACCTAAACCTTAACATTGTTTCACTAAAATGCTGTGTCATAACAGGGTTGGATTCATGAACGTTTAACTTTTTGTCTGTGTGTTGGCCTCTCTGACTCCGAGAGTAATCCAAACTTACTTTACAGTGTCCTTTGTGCCAGCCAAACTATGCTGGCCTAACTGTACTGGCCTCACTCCAGGTCAGGATTGCGCCCCCAAACATCTCCTTCCAAACTTCAAGGTCACAAGCAGTAAAAAGTAAAATTCAGCTTCTCTTTCAGTAGCCCTATGAAATGTTAATTTGTCTGCCACTCTCATGACATATCTTCATGGTTGTGTGCCTGTATGTGTGTAGTGTACAATAGTACCTGGTCAGTTGGGAGCGGGGAAACAATAAAAAAATATTTATATAAATGTTATAAGGATCCACGAACAAGAGTTATAGCAAGAGTATAATTGTTAGGTTGATATGGCATTATAGGAGGATTCAAAATTGATTAAAGATGAGGAGCTTTGAAAAATAGGGATCAACGTAGTGGAAATTCTTCTGTGTGTAGATATGTAACAGGTGTGGGATGGAATGAATCAGTGTGCTTTTACGGTGGGTGCAACCTGCATGTATTTGTTTATGCATTTATTATACACTTATAATGATATCAATTTTAAGTAGATTAACTATATATCTGTGTAGAAATAGACAGAAAAGGAGTATTTTATAGCTAGAGCTGAAGTTGAAGATAATTATCATTGTGTGTCTAATGATCAGGCTGAATGCTGATGTGAGTATTTCCAGACTCTGCTGGCAGTGAACGCCAATAGTAAACGACAGGGCTGAAACAAATTGGGTGTTACTACTGCCCAAATAAAATGTGAACACTTGGCTCATTAAGTTTGATTTATTCAGTCCCTACTAAAGCCAAAGTTTTAGTTGAATTGCTTTAATATTAATTAATCCCTTATATTTGAAATTATTAAGATTTGCTCATCCAACAACACAAGGTGACCCACACGACAGATCACATTGTTGAATTACAAAGAGAAATAAGTAGCAAATCAAGCTCTAGCAATCTAATTCACAGATTGTTTTCACAATCCTTTCGTGATTATAACTATAGAATGAATTTTGAATTTATGTTCAAAAAGTGCATTTGTAAAATTCAGCTGCAATTTAAATTGCTCGGCATATTTATTCTACCCTACAAGAGGGAGCATGAGTGTCAGGGTCTGCCTGTAGTAAGTGGTATAGAAATATAGCATCAATACCCATAATCCTTTGCTCTCACACATATTTCCCTTGAGAGAAAAGAGCTGTGCCCGGAAAAGGCAAGATTTACCTTTGATTCATGTTTATGAGCAAGAATTCCCCTGCCCCTTCTCTTGGGCTCCCTTGTGACATATACTACTGCAGTGGTTCTCAAACGTTTTGCACTGGGACCCACTTTTTAGAATGGCACTCGTGTCGGGACCCACCAGAAGTGATATCATGGCCAGAAGTGCCATAATCAAGCGGGAAGTGCCATAATCAAATGACACTCCTGGAATGCAAACTGGAATTCTTGAACTGCAGCAATTGCACAACCAGGAAACAGGGACAGAAAGCGAGATTAGGACAAAATATTATGTAAAAGCATTGAACTAAAAACATTTTTTCAAACCCTCGCTTGAAAATTCAATGCTCACAAAAAGAATATAGGAAGAGGAAGGTCTGCAGCTTCCAAGATGACTGCTCCCAGCTTTCCGCAACCCACCTGACATCAGGTCGCGACCCACCAAGTGCGTACTGACCCACAGTTTGAAAAACACTGCACTACTACTTAGTGTCTTCCAAAACAGTTTAGAAAACCATGACCCATTACTAGCAAAGAGCCTGGAAAATCCCAGCTTGCTTTGGGGCTTTAGGGCTAGTGGTCAAATGCTTCTTGCAGACTGCCAAGAGCAGCTGTGCTAGCTAGGCACTCTCCCAAGTCCCCACATCTCTTCATGGGTCTCAATGTGGTATAAGCCTGCCAGGCATGCAGAAACCACCAGCTTAGCTGCCTTTTCTTATTAGCTGCAGGTGTGAGATATTGGGAGCAAGATCCCAGTGTTGGTGAATGCTATCGTGCAAAGAAAACCACAACAGTTTGTTTTCAGGATTGTAGTTGTGCTATGTAATTTCAGGATGAAAAAGAATAAGACAGGCAATGCCACACAGCAAAGCTGTGTCTAGGGGTTTGCTACAATTGTGGCATCCTTTTCTCAGTGCAATGCAATAGGTAGAGATTGCAATCATCCTGCTGAGTTGTTTGGTGTTAAAAAACTGTCCTCAGCATCATTAGGAAAGAATCCTTAATTTCCGCAGCAAGCAGCCATCTTGCCACCCCAGTTGGTGCAAGCTCCACCACGAAACATCCTGAATATCTGATAATGTGTATAGCAGATTCAGTAGCCGACGGATGATGCTATTAATGTGTGCTAATTTGCAGAGTGGGTCAAAGCTTCTGTTAAATTTGTGCTTGCATGCCTCCATAAGTTGCTTGAAGTTAGAAAGCAGCTGGGGCTCTTCTAAAGCTTTTGGGTCACTTCAAGTAGACTGCATCTCCAAAATGACAGTGCCTTCCTGAACAGAAAATTGCCATAGCTTAAAGGCAGCTTGGGTGCGGAGGGGAGAAATGATGTCTTCAGGTTAAACGTCTCTGGAGAATAAATGTTCCTTCATCACTAACCACATCGTTGCAAGTGAAATCCTTTCTTATTTATCTATCTTTGCTGCTGCCTCTTTAGCCCTTCCATTTTTCTTTACTTTTGACAATCATAGCCTAGCTGGGATCCTCTCTGCAACCCCCGGTCCTTAGTCTGCAAAGCAGCATTTGGGTAGCAAGCACAGCTGGGATAAAGGAAATATTTCTCACTCAATTATTTTTTAAAAAACTCTTGCAAGAATGTTAATATAACAGCTTTTGCTAATTGATTTTGTCCCTGCTATGTTTTCGGTGTGCATTACAAACCAACTTTCCTTAATAAAGAGATAGAGAAAACACAGCAGAGAAAGGAGGAGATGGGATTAAATGGGGGTTAGTAGTTTTCTAGCTATTTAGGCCACAATGCTTAATCACTGGTAAGGTTTTTTCTTATAGAGAAGAATTGCAGTAGTGGGCTCACATCACTTGTGGGTACAGCTGTACCATGCTCAGTCTGTGTTGTATTGCGTACATGTGTATTTTGTTGCACACATTCACTTAAAGTTACACAAGCTGACACTACTTTGCTCCTGCACAGGCAAAACACTTCCTGTCAGCTCCACACCAACTCACACAGCACGCATCCTGTGCTAGTGCAGAGTATTCCATTGCATAAGCTCATGGGCGCGCATACACACACACAAAGAGTCAGATCTGCTCAAACCAGCATCACAACTGTTCTGCAAATGCAAAATGCTCACACATACGTATTTGGCTGTAGATATTTTACACCCAGCGTCTGCACAATCAAAAGGAGAATTTCACTGAATGAAATAATGACACTTTTCTACGAGTGTCAATATTCATGCAGCCCTAAAGTCAGTGACAGAGAGCATCTCCCCTTGTGCACACCCTAATGTTTATAGACTCCCCTTTGGCATCTATTCATCCTTTTACTCATTTGCAACATTTGAAGTAAAGATTAAATTGAGACTGAGGGACAGAGTGTGTAGTAGTGTGTGCTTTAACTAGGAGCTGTGTTATGGATTTAGTACATGATTACACATGCACGTCATCTTTTTTTGTTTGGGAGAATGTGGGAAAATAAGTCTGTGAGGTGCTCACAGCAGTGAGCATTCCAGATTAAATGGTGACTTCCCCTGAGTATTTTGGATTGGATTGGAAAATAAGCTGAACTACTTCCCTCCAACATTGGAAACTGCTCAATACAAGCTTATTTTCTGTCAAGGTTCCTGGTCCACCTAGCCCCCAGACCCCCATCCCTTCATTTCTGAACCATGCTTACCAGCAACAATTGGTGTGATGCTTTTATTTCGCCACCATGATGTTTTTGGGAGGAGGTCTCTCTTGCTCTTGCTGTCCTTTGGCCGGCACCTGTTTGCAGTGTAGACCCCGTAGCCCTTAGGAAATGAAGTTTTCCCCAAGGGCAACTGCAGTGAAGGAGAGAGGTCTCCTCCCTCTTTCCTTCTCACTGCAGCGAAAAAGCTGCAGCCACCACGTCTGCCACAACAAAGTGTAGTTTAAAGGAAAGGTAGAGGGACTGGGGTGAGAGGAGGGAGGTAACCGGCATGTCCTCTCCAATTCAGAATCTGAACTAGTGAAAAATTGGAGCCTTTGCCTCTTCTCTGAAGCAAGTTTTATGAGCTCCCGGAGCTGCTCCCAGGCCCCAGCTTAGCCAGCATCTTTAGCTAATAGTGCCAGGCAAAGTGAATGTGAGCCCCTTATAAGTTTCAATATAATACTCAATTTCTGCTGAGTGAAGTCACTTGATTTCATGCCTTGATCACGTTAGTCAGGAAGAACAATTAAACAAGGAGAGGCCACATGGAAAATGTCATGTCCAGAAATGCTTCGGCCAACTTGTGCCGGCCTGCGGAAAAATACTGCCAAGTGCTAGAAGCAGTGGTGTTCCTGGGAGGGGCTGCACCCGGGGGCACAGCTCCAGTCTGCCACCCCCACCTGCCTCCACCTGCCTCCCCTTCTGCCCCCGCTGGCGACATTCCTTTGGCTTTTCAAAGTAAAGTGTGCCGGTCCTTAAGTGACACACGGTGGAGTTGGTGCACATGTAAATGAGGCTGGGTGGGGGAAGACATGCCACCTTTGTCAGACCAGGCAGGGAGGTGATCGCGCCAGGTGGGCCGAGCCAGTCTGGAGGGCTGTAGCTCAGTGGCAGAGCAGGCGCCTCGCAGGCAAAAGGTGATCTCCGGGACAGATGTGCAGTTCGTCCCCCGCCGCGCTGGGCAGCCCGTGCAAGCAGCACAGGGCTTGCGGGCCTCCCTGTTAGGAAGCAACTGCTTCTGCAGATTTCTCCGCACATCTGCTCCCTGGCCTTGGAGGAGCGCACCACTGTGGCAGAGGCAGCATACCTCCCACCCGGCCCTGCCTCCTCGGTCTGCCTCACAAGGGGACGCCCCAGGAGGCGCTTGTGGCCAGAGGTGCTGCTTTGTCAGTGATGGTCTGTAGTCTGCCTGCGCTCAGCCTCCTCCGGCCGAAGCTTGCCCAGCTGCCCAAGGCGCTGCCGCTCTTTGCTCGCCAGCCAATGGCAGCAGCAGCTTCCTAATCCCCTGTGGGCTGGGCCGGACCCAGCACCAGGCCTCCCTCGCTGAGCCCCTACCCGCCTGCCTGCCTGCCTGCCTTGGAGGCATTCTGCACTTTGGGCTGGAAAAGGGCAGGCAGCCCTGCCCCAGCAGCCTCAGACAGGCAAGCCCCAGGGGCTGGTCCCCGCAGACTCATCAAATAAAAGGGAGTTGAGGCTCCCGAGAGGCACACGGGGGTAGAGAGGGAGGTGGAGCAGAGGTGATCCGGGGGGGGGGGGGCTGGTGCTTCCCGGTGGTGGGGGGCAGAAGTGCTCCGAAGCACACCTTCTCACAGGTAGGGGGCAGCCAGCGCCACCGTCCCCCTATCCAGCAGCCGGGGCATTTGCAACCCTTGCTGCCCATTCAGGTCCGCCACTTTCTAGCAAATCTTCATTTGAGTTAATTCTAAGATTCTAACAACACAATCTTATGCCTATTTTCTAAGAAATAACTCCCCTTATGTTTCATTGGACTTACTCCCAGAAAAAATGTGTATAGGATTGTAGCCTTAGGACTGAAGTCTAAGAAGCCTTAGCTTTCTGTATAGCTGCCTTTATACTGAGCCTCTGACCCTTGGCCCTTTTAGAGCAGTAGGTCTTCCCCAGTCATTTTAACTGGAGATGGCAGAGGTTGAACCTGGTATCATCTTCATACGGAGCATGAGGGCTGCCTCTCCACACTCTTCTGGTATGCTTACAGAAGCAGAAGGTATTTGGGCATGACCAGCCACATTCCTCTTGTCTTAGGTTTGCTGAGCTGGCCTCTCTGCACAAGAAGCCACACTAGGGAACCAGTCTCAGCAATGAAGACCCTCCACTCACATACCCAGAAAGTGTTGATTGTCAGTTCAGTCCTATACTATGCCGGCCTAGTAAGGCCAACATAGCAGGGCTATATCCTAAGGCCCATTAGGAGGCAGCAGCAGCAACGTGCAGGACAAGGGGAGGCTCTCCTCTTGCACCCGCGTAAGCCCCGGTCACCCCTATGGGCCTGCTCGGATCTGCGCTTGCAAAATAGCAGGCACAGAGGAATGTGGACAGGAGCAGCCCGAATTGGGGCCGCCCTGGCCAGGGACGGGCTTTAGGATTTGGCACTACTGTGATACTGTCCTGCATCACAACCCCTGTCTCCCCCCCACTGCCCCGCCCAGTTATGCCCCTGGAACGCCCTCACGGAGGCCCTGTGCCGACTGAGCACTGATGATGCTTGACAGTCGCACCAGTGCCCGAGCGCTGGCACTGCTGCATGCACCGGTCCGGCACCATAGCGCTGCCGTGGACGCGCTTTACGGCAGGTTTGCAACAGCGTTCGGCCAGCACAAAGGGGGTATAGGGTTGCACTCTGTGTTACAGTGACAGCAGACTCGTAATCTGACCAATCTTTCCCTAAGCACAGAGCTCAGGCAGCACAAAGTCACAAGGGAATTGGTGGGTCTGGCTGCAAGAAGGGAGCTGCTCACACATGCATATGCACCCTCCGATGGGCTGCCTGCATTGCCTTCTCAGTAACACGAATGGTACTAAAAAGCCCAGTCTCACCCCCTCAGCTGCTCTGCAAAGGCAGCTGCATGAATTCAGGATGGGGTGGACGGGAGAGAGCCCTTCCCGAAAGCTTCAGGGTGCTGCTGTTGCTCAGGCAGGCTTGCAGTGGGAGGGGGGACTGTGCTGAAAAAAAAAAGAGACGAAGACAGAATCTTTTTTATTATGCTGTCCTCTCAGGGCCAACCTGAGTGAATTACCAGTCTGACTGTATCCACATTCAATGTCAGTGCCCACATTCAAGATATTCACAGCTGCAGGATCTAGGAGTTGTTTCGCCAGACAAAGGAAGTCCCCTTCCTTCATCATGAAGACCGCCTTAAACAAAGTTGTGTGTAGATCACTGTATTCTCTGATGGGCAAAAAGGGCTTGGGCAAAGAGGGATGCGTGGCAGCCCATCACTGGATCTGCTTGACACTTTTCCCATCCACGGGCCAGTGCAGCAGTTCCAAAACTGTGGCTCCATGGCCCACCCAATTTTTGGTGGATGAAACTGACAGGGCAGATTAGGTTAAGTGTATAAACAAGCTGCTATGGGATGGGGGGAACGCACTGCTGTCCAATCACCAATACAGCCACATTCTTTGGCATTTATAAATCAGGCAGTCACCTCAGGGGTAGGGCTCTCCACACCCTGGCCTGCAGGCTGTATCTGAGATTTGGGAAAAGCCCTCTCGCCATGAGCAGCAATACCGTTCTGCCTCATCACAGCGTTGTTTCCAAGCTGCTCTGAGCACAGGGACACTCTGGACGGTCGCATTTGCCTGTATAAATTGCTGCACACTTTCTGGGACGCTGGGCAATAGACGCGACTGCCTAGAGTATCCATGTGTACAGCACAGCTTGGAAACAATGCGGTGATGCATAGAACAGCAGTGGCGTCATCCAGGCGGAACGGCCCGGTACGCTGTTCCGCCAGTTCTGCGGACGGGCCCAGGCCACACCGCCTCTCCGGAGGACGGACGAGCTGCTCCTGGACCCACCCGCCCTCCCTCCCTCGCGTCCCGAATCGCTCTGAAATCGCTATAGGGGCGGAGGGCTGTCAATCATCCAGGCGTTCCGGTTCCTGGCGCGCCCGGATGACATCACTGTAGAACAGTAATCGCCAATCGGGACGGGGAGGGTTTTGGGAATCACTGGGCTAGTGTATAAGCAAAGAGTACATTTGAACATGTACAAAATTCATTTCCCTCCCACTAGCCATATGCATCTGGGATTAGGGAAAAGCATTCAAAGTTAGCAAGCATGTAGATTCCTAAACACTGAAGGTATCTGCTTGTGTGGTTTTTCAGTAGACATTGCGTGTTTTGAGTCGTTTTCTTGATTTGTCAACCTTCACAGATGGAAAGATTGTGATCATGGTAAATTCAGGCGATTGGAGCACCTGGCAAGGTGCATCAGGAAATAAACGGAGGTAGAGTTCAGAGGAACATGTAAAGCCCATTTCAGGCCCCTGTGCTGCATCTTATCCCTGGGTTTATTTCTGCCAGGTCTGTCACTGAATCCAGAGAGGTCCAGCTGGCTCTTAGCTATGCCATCTCTGGAGAGCTACTGCCAGTTCTGAGCAACCTATTTGCTGTATCTAAGATACACGTCCATTACCAGTGGAGTTTGCACTGAATCAGCAGGTTCCACTCCAAGCCTCTGGATGAACTTGGATTAGATCCTGCAAGAATGTAATCCCTCGCACTGGGCAGCTTCTACAAGCGATGAGGCTATCTCTGGCAGAGAACAAAGTCTGAAGAGCAGCCTCAGTTGTGGGGCTGATGCAAGAACCTGCAGGGCCTTGTGCTCCGAGAGACCAGGTTATGATGGCAGGGAGGATCTAACTCAAATGGGGACCGAGGTGGCAGCGGTAAAAAAGGTGAAGCAGTTTATAGCACAAACCAGGCTGGGGCAGAAGATTCAGGGAAAGGCATTCTTGGAACCTAAAACACCTGCTCCATAAAAAATATCAGGAATCAGGTTTTCTATCTATGTTTGTCTCCCCTCCTGTTCCCCATCTCTTTATAGTGTTGTTTGCAGAATGCTCTCACTTTTCCTCTTCAGCTATGGCTCTGGATACATTGACTTGTAATAAACATACCCTGCCAAGATAGATTAAAACCCTTGGAGCACCCTTCAGTGTTGTCTTCAGTTGCCTGTCTAGATTCTCTGCTTTGAACCAAGTCATGGGCGAAAAGAACTTAAACCCATTCCTGCAGGGTCATGAGTAGAGGTGGAGTGTGTGTGTGTGTGTGAGACACACTGCATTTTGGTGTTTAAGACAGTTTCCTGAAATTAAAATAGATTATTTTTCTAGTCTAATAATACTATAACACCACTTTCTGCTTTCAAATCACAAAAAAATCTGCAAAAAAATTAAAACCTTTTTCAAACACCCTTATTCATGAGGAATGCTAAGCATTAGATCAGCAGTTCTCAGTGGAGTGCTATGACGCCCCAGCCTGGGAAGCCCTGTCCCTCTCCCTTTAAGGGGTGGGGGACAGGAAAGGCAGTGGGTGTTCTACTTCCTGCAGCCAGTGCTGGCCTCTGGAGTGTGTGGGGAGCCCCGCAGAGCCCTCCGCAGGGCTCCCCAAGCCTCCAAATTTCTTTACATCATGATCAGAAACCACTTCCGGTTTTCTATTGCGATTCCAGTTTTCTATTGCAGTGGGCTCCGCAGGGCTCTCCCCACCCCCTGGAGGCCAGCACTAGTTATAGGGAAGAAGGCCCCTCCTCTTTCCTGGCAGCTGCACAATCCTGGGGGTTACGTCACTGCCTTCCCCCTCCCCCACAAAGACTTACTTCAGTCCCCAAGCCCCTGCGTTAGATCCCTCTACTACTACTATCACCAGCAGCCCCTGTGACAGCCTCCAGCATCAGGTGCTTCCTCTGCTCCAGCATAGCAGTGAGTAATGAAAAGGTTAACTTTTTGTATTTAGACATTTTTTTCTTTGACATGGCACTTTTCCAAATCTTCAGTATAGGTGCCTGGTTCCAAAAGTGGAGGGGTATGAGCAGGGCCAGCCCAAGGCAGCATGCCAAATGAAGTGAACTGCCAGCCTTTGCTCCTCCCACACTCCAGTGTTCTAGATCAGCCTCCTCCTCCACATTTCCTCTTCGTCCCCCTTTTCCAGTCCAGGAAGCTGAAAGAGGAGGACAGGGAGTGAAGTAGGTGGAAATGCCCCCCCCCAGTCTACTGCCTGAGGCAACTGCTCCAGTTGGCCTCCTGGATGGACCAACTCTGGGGATGAATAAACAATAGCTATCACGTTGTTAGAAGGGAAAGGCCATGTTTAATTTTTCTTGTTCATTTCCTGTTTCAGTAACACCAGAACCAAAATACCGGGCATGTATACTACATATAACTATGTTGGTTTACACAAAATGTAAATGCTAGTGTTTGCATGATATATGCAAACATTTTCTGAGATTCCAAGAAATTTGGGGGTCCTCTCCTTTTGTTCCTAGGCCCCCTTTTGACCCTGGGCCTGGGTACAATTTACCCTCTGTATTCCTCTCTCATGGGCCCTGAGCATAGTCAGTCTCCCTCATTTCTTGTCTTCCATACTGAGGGCTAATGTGATAGGTGCCTTCTGATTTCTGAGGTGGGGTGGGAAAAAGAGAGAGAATGTTCTGGAAATAAACCAACATGTAGGGTTCAGTTCATTTCAAAAGTATCCTTTCTTTCCCTGCACTTTGCAACTTTGGAATGAAATTGATAATACTGTTTAAACTGCATATGTCACTGGCAAACTTCCTTAGTCCCAATCATGTATATACTGTGTGTGAGAAATCAGGGTAAAATATACAGTACAAAAGCAGTGCCTGGGTAAGGAATACTGAAATCACCCTCTACACATGTGCTATAATGAATGCTAAATTGAACTTGACTTATTTTGCACTTGCAAAAAGTTTATTCACAACAAGCTTAATTGGCAAATCAGTCAATTAAAGCTTTAGTTGTTTAATCTGTAATGACTAATTTTAATGGTGCTGCATGTTAAGGGCATGTAGTAATTTTTTTCTCTTTTTGTTAAAGGACTATTCGCAGAGGTTCTGTGCTAGACCATACCGCCCGCCCACCCCCGCCGCCCCATGGCTATCAGAAACCACGGATACCGGGGATCCATTTTTTTAAAAAAAGTCTAAAGTTTTTTTAAAAGCCCCAAATCACTTTCCCTACCCCGGCACAGTGGTTTTGCTGAGTTTAAAGATCTCCCAGCAGTCTTTGGAGCTTCCAAGGCCCCTCTGTATCCTGGGGCAAGCCTGGACAGAGGGAGGGGCCTCGGTGCGACCAGAAAGGGCAGGGTGGAAGCTCAAAACACTGCCTTGGGACCTCTAAATGCAGCAAAACCACTGAGCAACGGCAGGGGAAGCATTTTTGGGCTCTTTTTTTAAAACGTCCCCCCCCCGGTATCCTTGGCAACTGTGGATAAGTGAAACCGCAGGTGTCAAATCCGCAGATATTGGTGTGTGTGTGTGCATGTATTGTGATTTGTAGGAATTAGGATACAATGATCCTATGAAATTACGATCCAATAGAGAAGAGAAGGGGCTCAAAAAAAAACTTAGCACCCCTTGATAAAATTCTTCTCAGAGGCTCTGACTATGCAGTAAGGACCCTGAGAAGTGTGGCCCTTGGGAAGAAAAGGCTGGAAAAATGTAGGATTGCCTTACAAGGATTTTATGCCTGCACCACTTGAGGGAGGGAGGGAGGGAGGAAGGAAGGAAGGTAGGTAGGTAAGTAGGTAGGTAGGCAGACAGACCCTTGAAGTGATTGCTTTGCCTGGAGTAAGTGCCCCCAAGAAAAGGAACCATTCTGAAAGGGATATGAGGAAGGAAAAAACAGAATGAGCCAGCATGTTCGTTTGGGAGCTGCATGTTGTGGGAAGTTAATTAGAGTTAATTAGACTAATTAGCTTGCAAATGAAACTCAGCATTTCCTTGCATTTCTTCTTTCTTATAAAATCCCACCAGATAAATATCACAATGTGACTGTCTTAGATTTAGACACAAAGACAGTGGCTGCATCTGATGGGTGTGCTGCCTCTCCAGTTTTCCTGACAATCAATCAATCAATCAATCAATCAATCAACAAGTACTTATATACCGCTTTTCAACACAAAGTTGAAAAGCGGTTTACAGGCAAATAGTAATAACAAGGTTAAATGGCTCCCTGTCCCAAAGGGCTCACAATCTTAAAAGAAGGCAGACCACCAGCAACAGCCACTAGAAAGACTGTGCAGGGGTGAAGAGGGACAATTACTCTCCCCCTGCTAAATATAAGAGGAACACCACTTGAAAAAGTGCCTCTTGCCCAGTTAGCAAGGGTATTGCCCCGTTAGCAGGGGTAACTATTGAAGCTTCTTCTCATTGATCTGTGAACATTTTTTTCCCCCCACAACACATGCACACGGACGCATGCACACGTACACTCTCCAAGCAGCTCCGCCCCTGGAGTCCAAGAAAACGTCTTGTTTGAGGTTGTGATTACTGTATGGCCGTTCTCTAATAGAACATCTAATCTGAAAATCACAGGTATTCGCCGATAGTGAGATCATGTGCTACAGGGGCTGTTCCTAAGACCGGCATCTAATAGCCAGGACCATTTCCGGAATCTACACATGTTTTATTATATATGCATTGGGCAGAGAATCCTAACTTGGGGAAGAGCAGGCTGGCTGGCCTGCACTGCATCTTACCCAGGATAGGAGGCAGCTGGTGCTCACCGTGGGGCAAGGGAAGATTTGCCCCTTTACCTGGGGTAAGCCCCAGGCAGCGCAGTGGGGCTGCTTGGACCTATGCCTGCAAAATAGCAGGCACAAGCCTGCAGCAGCCTGAGGAAGGGGGTTCGGATCTGGCCGAATGGCTCCACCACTACCCCTCCTTGGGCTATGCATGGAACTGATTGACTGGTCCTTCATAATGTCACCAGTGAGTCTCCATCCCATTTCATCCCTTCACTGTTTTGAATCCATGTTTTGTTTCAAAAACAAAACCTTTCAAAACCTTTCCTGTTTTGAATCCATGAGCAAGCAGACACAGACAAAAACATATATTTTCAAAAGTTTTAAAAGCAAGCATCCCATTTCAAACATAAGAAAGGAGGCAACTCAGTATTTAGTTTGCAAAGATACATATTCATTGCAATACTGGCCTAATCTCATGGCTGAGAGGTGTATTATGAATTCTCTTTTTGTATTACATCTGTCTTCACCTGTAATGTTATAAATAGCCAGTGGTGTCATCTACAAACAAGGAACAGGAACGCTGGGCGGGACTTCCGCAGGAGTTCCGCGTGATTGGCTGCCCGCCCGTCCCGTCCCGCGGCTGCCCTGGCCTCGGGGGGTGGGTGCCTGCTCGCTGGGGGAGACGGGTGGGGGGCACGCCGGAGCCTGGGCAAGCAGCGGTGGGGCGCGCAAACCGGGGGCAGCCCCCCTTCTGAGGCCAGGGCAGCCGCGGAACGAAACAGGTGGGCTGCCCAATCATGCGGAAGTCCCGCCCAAGTCCCACCCAGCGTTCCCGTTCCTTGTTTGTAGATGACACCACTGTAAATAGCCCTACATGTTCATAGCAGAGATTACAGGTTGCGGGGGGGGGGGTTCATCAGTAACTGCTGATTGAGCTCTGTTTTCTGGTGGCAACTTGGGGATTGTTGTTTGGCTGCTGAGAGTGCATGGAGAGCCACTGAGGGTGCAATCCTAACCTGGAGTTAGGCCAACCCAGATAGGCCAGCAAAGTTTGGCTGGCACAAGGGCCACCGTAAAGTATGTTTGGACCACTCTCAGAGTCAGAGAGACCAGCACACAGACATGCACCATCCCCCCCTGACCCAGAGAGTGGTCTAAACGTGCTTTATGGTGGCCCTTGTGCCAGCCAAACTTTGCTGGCCTATCTGTGCCAGCCTAACTCCACGTTAGGATTTGTCCTGGGTCATATAACTAAGCCTCTCATGCTTTGAGGCTATTCATTAGGGCTGCCTCATTACAAGAAATGATTTTTTTAAATAAATAAAATACTATTTGCAAAAAAAAAAATTCTAGATAACCTTTTTTTTTTAAGTCTCAGAAATCTAGGTGGATCCTGATAGAGTGTCATTTTAAAAAGTGAGTTCCACTGCTAAAGTTCCACTGAATCACACCATCATTCCAGATTTGGATTGCGCCCTGAGACTTGTCGGGTGATTATGAATCATTGCTTGATGTGTGAGCAGTTGTGAGGCTGCACATCTCTTTGTCAGGAATGGTCTTGCTTTTGGAAGGAGACAGCTCTTCTACTCAAAACATTTGTCCATAGCCAGATGTAGCTGCTGGGCAGTCTTCTCGCTAGGCAAGCTACAGCAGACCAATACATACTTTAAGGAGAGGTCTTGATCTGTGTACCACCATCAACCTCTAGCTACTTTGGAGCTCCTGCTCTAAAGGGCTCTTTTGCAGCCAGCCTCCAGCTGCAAATACTGACAGACCTGATTCCCCCACATCCTACCCCACCCCTGCCGCACTGTTGCTATAACCCATTTCTATTAACCGCCCACCCCTTCCAAGTGGCCACTTCAGCACTTTCCCACCTTACGAAATCAGAATACTTTCCTCTGCCCTCACCAGCCCATTCAGAGCCCCTGACAGCTGTGAATCCCTGACGCCGACACCTTCTCGCTCCATATCGATCCCCTCTCCTTTCCAATCAGTGCTGCCAGGGTGATGGATCAGAGAAGCTGTGGCCTTGTGCACCCTTCCTCCCCCCATTGCTGATGCACCACAAAGTGTGGAAACTTGGAGGGACAAACCAAGCACTCAACACGCCAGGGGAAGACTCGTGGAGGGTAGCAGACCCTGTGCCCTGACCAACCACTCCAGCTGAGCTTTCTGAAACCCACCCCGTAAATAGCTCTATCGCCTATGTGACTGCAGAATTCCTGGCAGCTACCCCTTGAAAGGCTTCTAGAATATCCTGGGTGATGCCTAGAGCTCCTGGCCCAAGACCTTAGTTTTATGCCTTCCTCGTTCATTTTTCTAAGTGACGGGCTGTGTGTACAGGATGATACAGCCCAGGATTTTTTCAGCTGTCTGTGCTGCTTGCAGAACATCTCCATACAAATTGCGTTCCATCTATTTGTTCCAGTATGGTATTGGAACAAATGTAGCTGTGTGGTATTTGTGTCTCTCTAGGTAAAGGGAGTAAATCTGCTGAGAACAGGAAGTGCAATACGAAAATGGTACTGTGAATTCGGACCAATGAATGTTGACTTGCCTGCCCCCCCACCATACCCGAGACAAGGATACAGAAGACTGAGATCCACTGGGTATCCACAGTCATCTTCTGGGCTGCCAAACTTTCCAAGTGAATCAAGCCCTGGAGCAACCAGAGTGCTGATTTGCTGGGTTTTGTGCCAGTCATGAAGCCACTTCCTTCTCATTTCACTGTGTAGAGTGCTGAGTTGCTGAGCGCTGTGCAGAGTGCTGAATCGTTGGCTCTTGTGGCAATAATAGAGTCACCAACCAGAGTCCACGGGGAGAAGTGGAAGAAAACCCAGATGGATAGGCTTGGGGATGGGGGAGAGGCACCAAATAAACGCTGCAATGGATAAACATTCTGTCCTGCTAAATGGGCAAAGAGACACCATTTAAAGTGATGTTTTTCTCCTATTTAGCAGGGAATAGCAGCTGTCCCTGTGCAACCCGGTATTGCATCTTGCTGCTTTCGAAAGCTTCCCTTTAGGACAGGGAACTGTCTAATTTCTTTTGCCGTGTAAGCTGCTTTGAGAATATTTTTGTTGAAAAGTGGCATTAAAATATTCTTAATTGTAATAAGATCACCAATCATTGAGGGGAGAAAGGAAAGTGACATTCACATTCTGGGAGAGAGTGCAAGATGCACATTTTCACATAGTGTGTGATAAGGAGTGTAGTCTTTGAAACTGAGCAGTAAGTGTAAGCCAATATACAAGCATGCCCTGGTATCCGCTGGGATTCTGTTCCGTACCACCACCACCACCCATGGATACCTGAAATTGTGGGTAATGGGGACGCCTTTTAAAGATAGGGGAACATCAGTGATTTTGCTGCAACAAGGTAAAAAAAAAGAGATTTGTTTAATGTTCTCCAATCTTTTTAATAGACATCCCAGTATCCATAGTATCCATGGATAACTGAAACCCTGGATACCAAATCAGTGGATAGCTGGGCATGTCTGTTTTCACAAGCAACATTTGGTCCCTTCTGTTTCACCTCAGCCTGGAATCTTCAATAACCTTTTAAAAGAAACAACAACATTTTCTACACTTTAACTGAAGTTCACCCTTCTGTTTCCAAATAGTATTGATCTGAAGTAAGCTGGAGTGTCCAGCTTTGTGTTGTTTGTGTTTTTTGAGAGCAGACTATTGTTGTGTTGTGTACATTGTGTGCTCAGGAGCATAATAGCTGCATGGAGATTTCTGGAATTCTAAAAGGGGAGATAAATGTAATCTAAAAAGAGGGCTAAAGGGTGAGCCCAGTTTCCTCCTGCTTTGCAACTGAAATGAAAGGCATACGTACCAGTGAATCGAATGCAAGCTCCACCCATTAGTATTGAATATCTCTCTGATGTTTCCGTTGATCATCTGCCTTTTCAGTTTTAAAAGTGCAACATGAAAGTGTATGCATTTATCTATTCACTTTTTTGCTTTATTAACTAAAAAAAGGAAACTTTATTACCCTTTAATATTTTTATTTAATAAAGCGAAACTGCTCTGGGAATTGGAAGATATTTCTTGGGGACATTATGAGAGGGATTGGGAACCAATCCGCACAGTGCCAAATTGACATTTTCAGAATAAATTCTTTTTCCTCTCCCTTCCAGAACATAACCCTGTGAAGAATGGGTATGTTTAGACTGCTGTGAGTGATATTCCGCACACCCTTTCTTGGGAATAAGCCCTATGTAACCCAGTGAGACAGGCAGTGCCATCCTAACCTGCTCTAGAACAGGCTGGCCTGCACTGTACCCAACACAAGTTGGGAGCAGGCTGGAGCCTCCAGATGGCAAGGGCACTAATTGGGGCCACGCAGACCAGGGATAGGGGTTTGGATGCGGGCTAACGGCCACATCCAAATTCCACGCCCCTCCCCAGGCCACCCAGATGCCCCCCCTCTCCACTCCTCCCCTCCCATACAGAAAAGCTCCTGTGCTGGCCCAACTCAGCTGGCACAGGGGCCGCTTACCAGTGTCGCGGTCCAACACAACTGTGTCACTGCAGCTGCCTGCGTCAACACAGTGCACCTTGTGCTGGTACAAAAGTGCTTTATGCCACTTGTTGTAAACTGAGTGGACACAGGGCTCGTGTCAGTCCAGCAGGCACCTTGGATTTCACCCTTACTTAGAGCGCAATCCTAACCTGGAGTTAGGCCGGCACAGATAGGCCAGCACAAGGGCCAACCTACAGCACATTTGGATCACTCTCTGAGTCAGGGAGGATGGCGCATAACTGTGAACTGATTCATGACTGTGAACTGATTGCACTCTGAGATACAGATAGGATTGCGCTATTCCAGAGCAGCCTTGGGTGCTCGCTCGCTCGCTCGCTCTCTCCCCCACCCCCTTATTCATTCTTTTCCTAGGGCAGTTTGCCATAACTATGGACCAGAGTGCTTTGGGACAGAAATACTGGCTCTAGCTTTATAAGCAGAACTGCTTGTCCCTAATGGGATGTTTATGTAGCTTCTTATAGGATCCTGATTGTTTCCTCATTTTGTGGCAGGCCATGATGGATGGATGGAATGTGCAATGAAATTTGATGAGACCAGATTTTTCTATGGAGAGGTTATTGCTTATTGGTTGAGTACCTGCTCTGCATGCAGAAGGTCCCCGGTTCAACCCTCAGCAGTTCCAGGTAAAGAATCTCAGGTAGCGTGCTTGGAAAGATCCCTATCTGCGGCCTTGGAGAGCTGATGTGAGTTAGAGCTAAAAGGGCTAATGACTCTGCCTGATATACGTAGGGCAGGCACATAATATCACAAAGGTAGCCCAATCCTAACCTGTATTGGAGCAGGCTGGGAAGCAGCTGGAGCTCACCACGGGGCTGGTGAAAATCAAAGCAGCCTGGATCAGGTAGGCCTGACTGGCTCAGAGACAGGGGTTAGCATCCAGCTGAATGGCCAGATCCTGACCCCCTTCTCCCCAGGCCAACCTTCCTTCCTCTGCCCTACCCCCAATTCTGTTCCGCCTCCCCCCACCCTCCCAAGCCCCCACGCTGGCCGAACTCAGCCAGTATGGGAGCCACTTACCTGGGTGGCTAGACAGTGTGGCTGGGTCAGCACAAGACACTGCGCCAGCCGAGCACCTCTTACGCTGTTGTAGACTTACAGCACATTTGCGACAGCCCTGGGCCGACGCAAACCACTTGCATGAGTAAGATCACGCTCCTTGCTTGCTCACTCTTGACTCATCCACTGTGTTCTGGTTTTCACACCACCAATTCTTTGGACCATTTCAGGAAGCACGATGGGGGGGGGGCTGTGACTTCACAGAGACCCTGACTCCTATCCCTTACTACAGATTGTCAACACTGAAATAGAGAAATAATGGAAGCAACTGAAACACAGGTACAGTGAAGCAAGGACAATGTGCCCTGCATCAGGGTCTTCAAGGTGTTGGGTGCTCACTGTAGTATCTGAGGGAGTGATCTGAATTCCAAGGCTTTGCTGTACTGACAGCTTCCTTCCACTTTAACTCAGGTAAGAGGAATAGTGGGGAAAGGAATTATTCCTCTTTAAATACAAACTATGAGAAACATAACCACCATTCTCCGACCATTCCCCCACCTTCCGAACAGCCTTCATGAAATTCTGATGGATAGATACTGGCAAAAAATAATAATGGGGGGGGCTGCAGATGCTGCAGGCCTGATATACCTTGGAATGCATCAAAAATGTAACCAACTTATGGGAAACATTTTACCTGAGACAGCACTTTACCTTTCCTATCAAGTCTCCCTTTACGATGCACTTTGAATTTATGAATCAGCACTCATTTATAATAAAGGAAATCCTAACAGAATCCATTGGGATTGCCTCCTTTCCTTCCTTCAAATAATCAGACTCCTCCTTCCAGAGTTCACATTTCTACCCTGGTCACGGGGAGTAGAAATGGGCTGCTGCTTTTCTTCTGTGAAAGATGCAGCCCGTCTGATTTCAATAGCTAGATCTATACCACACAGGCACCGACAAACCCAGTTTTGTGTTAGCCACAGCTGGCAGCTTTTAGACCCTCTTTGTACAGCTCTCAGCAGCAACACACCATATTGTGAGCCGTTCCTTTCCCAGCTTTGTAGTTGTTCCTTCCCCACGGTTTCTGCAGCAGCCCGTGGGCTTTGTTAGCACAATGTGGTTCAAATGTCTGATTAGTCGTTAGGAGAGCAAGGGGTCAATTTGCCAGAGCTCCTTCCTCTCCATTTAACTAATTTAACTGTGGAATTGTTACAAATTCCATTTTATTAGAGCCCTGTTTCTCAGTCCAATTGAATTACCCAAATCTCATTTTCTCAGAAGTGCTGAATATGTAATTAGAGCAAAAATTATGCTCCTGATTCTTATTAGTGTGGTGCACGTGTGAGAGAGAGCGTGTCCGCATGGGGGTGAGCCTGTGTGTGTGTGTGTGTGTGTGTGTGTGTGTGTGTGTGAGAGAGAGAGAGAGAGAGAGAGAGAGAGAGAGAGAGAGAACAGACCCAGGGCCGTGTGAGTGCCTTTACCTTTACTATTCGGTCTAGCATCACATGTGCTCTTCAGTGCCGTATGGGTATTTTTCATACAAATTGTGAGAATGTGTATGTGCACACAGTGTTGTGTATTAAGGAATATGCATGTACATGATTTTGTGTAAGAGAACCAGGATTGTGGGTTTCTTTTCATAAGAATTGTGATTTCCTAATAATCCTCTCAGATTTACTCACTGGTTGTGTTTTAGAAGTCATGGTAGTATCCATCTGCTGGCGTTTATCCACACAAATAAGTCAGATGCCCATCTTTTTGACCTTCCAGATAAAAAGTTAGCAGCTTCAGGAATCGGAGCCTCAGAGCTGTTGGTGAATAAAGAGGGACCTTATCGTACCCAGTAAGACTCACTGGTGAACATTTTCTCAACGTTCAAAACAAGGTCTCACTTGTGAACATTTTCCAGGACGCAATCTTTAACCTGGAGTTAGGCCAACTCAGTTAGGCCAGCAAAGTTTTGCCAGCACAAGGGGCATCGTAAAGTATGTTTGGACCACTCTCCGAGTCAGGGAGGATGAGAGTCAGGGAGGATGTCTGTGTGCCGGCCTCTCTGACTCCGAGAGTGGTCCAAACATACTTTAGGGTGTCCCTTGTGCTGACAAAACTTTGCTGGCCTATCTGGGTCAGCCTAACTCCAGGTTAGGATTGTGCTCCCAGTCTGAACTATCTTCTCTCTTATGTACTATTTGCCTTGAAAAACAGACTCTGTATTAACTCTGAACATAACCAGTATTTGGGAAATTCCATGAAGACTTTGTTGCCAGTTTCTTTTGCAAGGCTGAGTGTGAGTGAGTGGCTTTATGGCTTTGCTAATGTGGGTGTGGATTTAACCGCTCTGGTATTATCCATGCCGAGTAACTGAGAAGATGTAGATTGCATCTGAGGTCCTCTCTTCTCTCTCTCTCTCTCTCTCTCTCTCTCTCTCTCTCTCTCTCTCTCT